>PVHX01025881.1:0-21631 GCA_004024805.1 Geosciurus inauris | reverse complement strand
AAAAAAAAAAAAAAAGTACAAGGGTATAACCTGAGCATTTTGTTAAATGCAGATTCTGACCCAGTAGGGCTGCAGTGGGACCTGGGATCTTGCATTTTTAATGAGCTCCCATGTGATGTCCATGGTGCTTCAATGGATCAATTTTGAGCACTGAGGTTTTAAAGTAGTCACTCTAGCTACTTTTGGAAAATGCACTGGAAGACAGCAGGACCAAGGAGGCGGGGACACCAGTTGGATGGGTAATGATGAAGAAGTGGGCTGAGGAAATGGCAATGGCAATGCCAGAGTTTGCCGAGCATGTGTGAGGCACTGGGGTGGATCCTTAGCACCACATAAAAATAAACAACATGAAGGTATTCTGTCCACATACAATTACAAAATAAAAATTTTAAAAGAGATGGGACATGATAGAATTTATTGGGGGACAAGAAGGCAAAGCCAGTGCTCCAGTTCCTGACTTGAGCATCTAACTGAATCAAGGTGGCATTTTCACCAAGACTGAGCACAGAAGAATCAGCTGAGTTTGAGAGAGATGATTTCAACTTTGGACATGCTGTGCTTCTAAGGCTCCCCTGAAAATTATAAGTAGAAATACTAGGTAAGCAGTTGAATATATAGATAGAAGATTCAGAAGCGATTTCTAGACTAAAAACATGGATGCCAGAGACTAAAGCTGTAATTTCCTTCCTTCTGGCAGCCCTTGAAGTACTTCCACTATGATGGAACAGGAAGTAGAAAGCTCATTGACGCTTCTCTTCTTGAGCCTGTCCACTTCCCTGCCAAGGTCCCTAGCAGTGAGCATGGCTGGGACCTGCTATGAAGAAGAGCCCTACCTTACAGAGGCTGGTGGGGAGCTTGTCCTGTATCTTTGCTTCCATCCACTGAAGCCCAAATCCAATCTCCTTCGCAGAGTATTTGAAAAAAGGAAATAAAAAAATGTTATAGAGAGTGCTTGGCCCAATATCTGACAGAAAGTGGAAGGTGAGGAAGGGTTATAGTCACGTTTTGTGCCATGCAGCAAGAACTTAGCAGAGCTTAAACCCCAGAGGGTCAGATAAGCCCCAGGCAGTAGCAGATGAGGGAAACCAAAAATGCAGGCCAAAACTGGCCCTGTGCAACAGACTAGTTATGGAAACAGAGGCACAAGATTAGCAGAACCAGGCATGAGGTTGCTGCTTCCTGATATACCAAGCTATTGCCCTGGGCTTCTTGAAAACCCCAAACCAGGACTGATATCAGTGCCAGAGACTGGGATAGCCAAGTGGTTCTGGACGTGGGATTGAAAGGGCGCTGTTTCACACCTTCATGCCTCTACTGCTTCAGCACCCTCTACTCTCCTTTATTCCCCCATCCCTTCCTTCCAAAAGTCAGCTTTTCCAAGAAGCCTTTCCGGTCCTCTCCACTTCTGTCTTTGTGCCTCTATGTACCTTCTATAAGTGACCATCATATCCTCTATATAAATTATTGTGTGTAATGGTTTAATGTCTGTCTTCTTCGATAGACAGTCTGTCTGTCTCCTGGCCAACACATTGGAGTGATATCAAGATGACACCCAAGTATAGTAGCCAGACTATGTTGATCATTGACTAGGTTGACTTTCATTTCCAGCAATATGATAGACTTATGCAGACAATATGATGCCAAAGAAAAAGATTCTGGTAGAACACCTAAATATCTAGTAAAACATTGTAAACATCTCTTTCCACTTACATAGCTGAGCTGGCATGAGAGTAAAAGAAATGCTTAAAGATCGGGAGGACTGAGAAATAAATTCAGAGAGATAAGCAAGCACTGAAATTGATACTTCCCCTGGAGCCTTCTGTCAATCCCTAGTGACTCAGGGACTGATTTGAATGGGCCATGTGAGCATGGGAGGACAGGAAATAAAGCCTGGAGCCGGAATAGGGTGGGAGACTGGATTCATGATCTCACTAAAAACTAGAATGTACAAAAAACAACACCAACCGTAAATTTTTTTAAAAAAAAATTCTCAACAGTATAGGCAAACAGTGGAAATCTTGAGTGTTTTGATCTTGACTCTGGGTAGATCAGGACCAAAATAAGTGGGAATAGGAATATTCCTAGGGAATTAGTAATCAAAAGCCTTTACTCATGTGGATTTGGAACCAAAATTTATACTATCCATGGGGAAAAATAAAACCTCAAATCAAAAATGGGGTTTAAAATGGTCTCAGAGTAAATGTTAAACAAAATAAACAAAATGAAAATCATACCAAAACATATTGTATTCAAGCTGCAAAACATAAAATATAAACAGAAAATTGTCACAAAAACAGCTAGAATGAAAATGCAGGTTTCTCCATAGTAGAGCGATCTTTAGACTGACAACTAACTTTTCATGCAATGAAGAAAGTTGAAAATGATGGAATCCTAAAGACTGCAGCAATTTTGTCAATCCAGGCCCTCCAAGGTAAATTTCATATTCATCCTTCTGAGACCTGGACCTTTCATGTGGCACAAATTTCCTCTTGGAGGAGAACATGGAAGCACCCTCTTAGAGCAATCTTTTCTCTTTGTCTCTGTGGCAAAGAGAGAAATGCTAATTTCTTCCACTAGTATTTCTTTAAAAACATACACACTCTAAGAAATGTCAGTAAAAATTCCTAATTTTGCTGTCGTATCAGCAGCAACAGGCCAAATTAATCCCATCACACTTTACTGCAGGTAGAGTATTATATTGAAACATTATTAATTCAGTATAATTAGAGTATTATATTGAAACATTATTAATTCAGTATAATTAGAGTATTATATTAAAACATTATTAATTGTACTGGTACTACCATTTATTAGTTTTCTGACTTTGTATAAGTTGTTTCTCCTCTCTGAGCCCTTATTTTAAAAAAAACAAATAGTTGAGGGAATCTTCTCTCTTCAATAAAAGATTAGGAAAGTATATTCTACCTTTTAAAAAAGTAGTTGAATGTGATGAGTTTTAAGGTCCCCTCCAGATCCAAAAGATTCCATTTGTACTTATATTCATTCCTTTACCTTAGATTTGGCTCTTACCAGATGCTTTCTCTCAGAAATGTAATACTAGCAAGAGCACATCACCATGTCTCCCTCTAAGACTACAACTTCCTGTCCTATAATTGATACAACATAAGGCTCCATTGTCCTCCAAGGAAAAGTAAATTGTGATAAAACTGAAAACATCACAGTATTATAAAATAAACTACATAAATTAAAAAACACATAATAATTCAGTTTGTTGTGTGATAGCACAATAGGCATATATTTCTTAAGATAGAAAATAAAAAACAGTGGCCACGGTGTGTGTCATCCCGTGGGAAGATCCATCACTAGTAGATCATATTACAGCTTTCCAGTCTTAATCCTGGGAACAAGGAGTAAACAAGAGGAGCAGGCCCCAAAGCAATTCTATTTTAAAAAATCAGGGCATGTGAATATAACAAGTATGAGTATAGTACCAAAAGCCAGAATATTTTTAATTGGGAACTCAGAAAAGCAGAGACAAGGTCAAGAATATGAGACCTAGAAAGAAAAAAGGAAAAAAGGAAGGTATCAGAGGTTACAAGAAAAGCATGAGCCCCTAAGTCAGGCAGCCTTCATTCAAGTGCCTCTACGATGCATCTGCCTTCCTGGACCAGGCTGTGAAAGCTTCAGTGAGTCAGTTCCACTCTGGGCATCAGTTTTTTTAACCTTTAAAATGGGAATAATTACGCCTTCCTCACAAGGCTCTCTGTAAGGATTAAATGAGATAATATCTGTAAAACTCTGGCACAGTGTCAACATTTAGCAGGTAATCAATGAATATCATTCCTTTCCATCACTTCCCATTCTTTCCACCCCCCCAATGGAAATCAAGGAGGTGGATAAGCAGAAGGACAAACCAGTTTGACAAATCAAGCTCAGGGGAGTCCAGAAAGGCCTTACTTTGTCTGAGTTAATAAAGGAAATGAAAGCCCTCCCTAGAAACTCACCTTTTCTCCTTTTCTCTCCCCTATTCATCTCCAATCCTTACTGTGTAAGTATGACAGAATATTTCTGCTACTCTTTGGGGGCTGGCTTTCTGGGACGGTCCCAGGCAGGTCCCTGGAGTTGGTCCCTGGAGCAGGACCTCAGAGTCCTAACCAAGCACATAGATGAGTCACAAAGAGGAGGAAAATGGACCCCAAAAAGCACGTTTTCTTTATTCCTCCATTTCTACTTCACAGCATGTGTTATGAAGAGGACTCAAAATTTGAACTGTGTCTATAAATAAGCTAAGGATAGAATGATGATTTTAATGTCAGCATCCGTTAAATAACAGTAACTTACCAGGCATTTAAATCTTTAATCCTAAAAACTATGATGAAAAATGGGTATCATGGTATATTTATTTTAGAGATGAACAAACTGAGCCCAAAAAATATTGTAAAACCTGTCTAAACCCCATGGCTCATTGGTGAATCAGCATTTTTGTTCAGTTCCAACTGACAAAGTTTCTCTTAATATCCTCTTGTTTTTCTCCTCATGTCTCCTCTTTCTGAGCTAAGAATTACATTATATTGAAGCAAAGAATAACACCTGCCTCACCTTCCAAGCTGGACCCAGATTACATTTACCAGCAACGACAAGTACGTAGGTTAAAATTCACTATCCATGAATATTGTACAACCTGAATAATAGAAATTATGTTAATTACAATATGCGGGGGATGTGCCTCTGTGGTAGAGCACTTTCCTGGTATGCACAAGGCCCTGGGCTACCACAAAAAAAGAAAAGAAAAGAAAACAAGATGTAGGGGAAGAGCACAAGCCTAGAGACCTGGACCCCATGCTTCCTGCACAGCTATGACTTTAAGGAATCATTTAGTTCTCCCCGTTTCCACCAAAGACTTTCACTTCCAAAAATCTCTAACAGCCCTTTGCTCTTTTCTGTGTTCTAAGACTGCAGCACTTAAATCCTTGGTCCCACCACTTTCTCTCTTATGAAATAATCGGGACTTGTTTCTGAGCAGTGAGAGCAGGTTAGGTGTATTTTAAGGTTTGAAGACACTCAGATGGAAGAAGCCAAACCATAAATGCAAACTAGCACCCATATCACTCATCACTTCAATCATTAAAGGGGACCTACGGTGTGGAAGTACAAAGGTTATGGCAATGACACTCTTCTCCCCTCACAATAGCCAAGCTATGGAACCAACCTAGGTGCCCTTCAACAGATAAATGGATAAAGAAAAGTGTGGTATATGTATATATACATATATATACACACACATACACACACACACACACACACACACACACACAATGGAATATTACTCAGCCATAAAGAAGAATGAAATTACAATATTTGCTGGTAAGTGAATGGAACTGGAGATACTCTGCTAAGTGAAATAAGCCAATCCCAGAAAAACAAAGGCCAAATTTCCTCTGTGATATGTGGATGTTAATGCACAATAAGTGGAGAGAGGCCAGGCACAGTGGTACATGCCAGGAATCTCAGTGGCTTGGGAGGCCAAGGCAGGAGGATCATGAGTTCAAAGCTAGCCTCAGCAAAAGCAAAGTGCTAAGCAACTCAGTGAGACCCTGTCCCTAAACAAAATACAAAATAAGGTTGGGGATGTGGCTCAGTGGTCGAGTGCCCCTGAGTTCAATTCCCAGTACCTAAATAAATAAATAAATAAGTGGGGGGAGGGAGACATAGGGAATGAAGGGAAGGGAAAGGGGATGTGAATAGGAAAAACAGTAGAATGAATAGGACAGAACTTTCCTATGTTCATATATGAACATATGACCAGTGCAACTCCACATCATGTACAACCACAAGAATGGGAAGTTACACTCCATGTAGGTATAATATGTCAAAATACACTCTACTGTCATGTATATCTAAAAACAACAAATTTAAAAAAGAAATAGTGGTTCAGTTTGCCCTTCTTCAATCATCCTGAAACTACCATGTGATGGAATTCAGAAAGCCCTTATGTTTTCCACACTCGAGCAAGGGGCTCCCTAAATCATCATAAATCACACTGGCTTTGCTGTTGTTGTTTTGTGGTGCTAGGGATTGAACTCAGGGCCTGATGTATACCAGGAAGGCACCCTTCCACTGAGCCACATCCCCAGTTCACATTGTTTTATTTATTTTTATGTTGACTGCATCAACAGTCCAAGTGGTAACTACTCTTATCCAGTACCAGTGACAGTGTTAGGTACTGAGAAGTGGCGGGGGGCGGGGGGAGCAGGGAGTGACAAAAGAGAATACCCTTTTTTTATATTTTTTCCTTATTTTATTCCAAGGATAGCAAAGTTAAGGAAACATGAAATTCAATAGCTATGATTCTAAAGTTATCCACGTTCCATTCCCAACACAGGAATTTTCACTCTTGCATCAAATCTTTCCTGTGCATACATAATACCCAGTGACTAAGCACCTGGGCTCAGAAATAAATTTCTGGATCAACATTCTGGATCCTCCAGTCAGGGAGGAGGACCTGCAACCTCAACCAAGTTCTTTTTTTTTTTTTTTTTTTTTTTTAAATATTTTTTAGTTGTTGATGGACACAATGTCTTTATTTTATTGCTTTGTATGTGGTGCTGAGGATCGAACCCAGGGCCTCACGCATGCGAGACAAGCACTCTACCGCTGAGCCACAATCCCAGCCCCTCAACCAAGTTCTTTGAGTTCTCAGCGCGTCCTTTCTTTCAGGGCTAAAATAAAGGTTACAATGACAGCCCTTACTTCATAGGGTGTGATGAGGACTGAAGGGTTTATAGGCATTTAAAAAGTGCCTGCTGCAAAGCATGCAATAAATAAGTGGGAGCTGTTAATTATGGCATGCACACTAGTGTTTAATTAATTTTTCAACAGCTGTTATTTAATTGCTCGGTGACACTGACGACTCTCCATATTCTTTTGCCTGTTGTGCTCTATATGCATGTGGGGTGTGGGGGTGCCCCTTGGAGCTGCTTGGGGTTTTTTTCTTTTTTAATTAACTTTTATTAATGCATTATAATTATACATAATAGTGGTATTCATGATTCTGTATTCATACATGCACATAATTTATTTTTCTTGACTAGAAGGGAACACAAAGAAACACCTTCCAATTAAAACACGGCACTTTGGTGGGAAGAAGAAAGGAAGAACTGGTATAGCATAGGCCTCTTTCATTTTTGCATGCTCCCTTGACCCTTCATGCAATAATCCACTGCATATCAGCCACGCTAACAATTGATGTGTCTCCTGTACCTGGTCTATGGTCATCTAATTGCAGGCAAACTCATCCAGAGAGAGGTAATGTGAATACAGTTGACCCTCCATATCTGTGGGTTCCACAAGGGTGGATTCGACCAATAGAGGATATTGAGGGGGCATATAGAGGGGGGATCAGGATCTGTACTCAATATGTACAGACTTTTTTCTTGTCATTGTTCCCTAAACAACACGGTATAGCAACTGTTAACATAGAATTTACAATGTACTAGGTAGTCTAAGTACCCTAGAAATGATTTAAAATATATGGGAGAAGGGAGGAGGGAGGGGAAGGGAAGGTCCTGGGAAAGGGGATTATACAAATTAGGCTATGTGCAAGTATGAATGACATAATGAATCCTATGTACCAATAAAAAAATTAATTAAAAATAAAAAACTCTACAAGAAGACATGCCTGGGTTATATGCAAATACTATGCCTTTTTATACAACGGACTTGAGCATCCACAGATTTTGGTATCAGAAGAAGGTCCTGGATCCAAGCCTGTGGGAATACTGAGGGTCAACTGTATATGAGAGGATAAGTGTTTTCTTAAAAATAGATACATGTTACTCCATTAATATGCATTGTTTTTATGTTTTATGTACCAGTTAGAAATCAATTTAAATCAAATAAAAAAGAAAACACTACCTTGTGTTTAAAAAAAAATAGAATCATACTATATACATTTCTATGTATCCTGCTTTTCTCACTTAAAATATGTCAGCTAAGGTAGCTTGTTTCCTCAAAGGCTTACAATTTTAAATGAAGCATTACTTTATCAAGAGTTTATCTGTGGAGTGCTGTGGACCTGGATTCATAATCCAACGCTCCAGCAAGTGTTTTCATTTCCTTTGTCTGGAGCCTAGGAATGGCTAGTTTCCCCTTCATACCATACAGTACCCCAGACCATGCAGGTAATCTGAACCAGAACCTCAAACCCAAGCACAGTAGACATGCAGAGATGAAGTCATCAAAAAGACGTTTATTTCCACCACCCAAAACCAGGCTAAAAAGCAAGTTAACTTATTGTTATTTTTTTACTATAACTGGCTAGCAAAATTTCCTTTAGCATATTCCTTCATGAGATTCTTAGCTTCATGCTGGGGGCTCAGTCCCAACTCCCCAAACTCAGGGCCAAAGCCTTGTCTCTTGTCCTCCACGCACTCAAAACTTGGCTTTGAGATCAACAGTACTCCTTTGCTTCTTTGGTCCCCAAGAGATTCCTTTAATTTCCTGCCAGCTCGGCCCTGCATTTAGAAAGATGTTGCATATGCTTTATCAAGTATTCTAGTAATTGATAAGAAGACTTTTTTCAAGATATCTATTGCACTATAAAGATCTGATGAAGTGAAAATCCTATTACTGTATCTATAGATCCATTAGATGCACACCCGCTCCTTATGCATTAGACCAATCATCACGCCACATAGCCCAGAATACTTTTCAAAGTGCCTTTCATGTCTTCGGTGAACTCAACAACCCTATGATATAGACCAGGTATTAGTATCTTCATGTTATAGAAAAAGCACAGACATCCAGACGTGCTAAATGCCTTACCCCACAAAGGCCAAAAAGCAAACTAGAGGAAATGTCAGGACTAACACCTTGGTATCCTCTGCTCTCTTTCCCCTGCACCATCAAGCTCCTTCTATCAATTTTCTACCACATTTCTTAAATTCCTAAAATAAGCCAGATCTAATGTTTGGCACTAGGATCTTAAAAAAAAAAGAAGTCCCTCCTAGGGTTCCGTGTTGATGGGGAGAATAAGTAAAATCTTCCAATACAATCCACTCAGGTACAAACCACAGAATGAGCAATAAGGAGGAGGACATTGATTTTTCCCATATGCCATTGATGATCTCTGTATCTAGTATATGAGGGAGAAGGAAAAATGCTATTCAAAGCTGACTTCAGACTTTCTCTTGCTCAGCAAAATATATTGATGTTTACAATAAAACCCTTCCATAATGCAAAAAAAAAATGGAACTCAGAAAATTCAATGGCATAAAATGCTGAAGTTGTTGAAATCAGAAAGATTTCCAGTTACCATGTAATGTGTATGCACGTGGGAGTGTGGGGGTGCTCCTTAGAGCTGACTATTTTTTCTTAGCTGAGACAGGGAAGCAGGAAGATGCCCTCTCTGGTCAAATCCCTGCACAAGGTGGATGTATCCTGGGTGAGAAGAAGAAGCGAAGGGCCAGGATTGCACAGAGCTCAGACTGTGGCTGGCTACTCGGTAGAAAGGGCTATGGCCTCCCACCCCTGGAAGAGTCAGGAATGCTTTGTTAAACTGAGAAAGATCCAAATGATGCCAAAGGAGTCACCAATCTCCCTCTGCCACACAAGTGACTGGAATTTACAAACAGCTGGGCAGATGAAAACAAACATTGTCCATTGCGTGGAATCTGAATTTCACCATCCCAGGGCACTGTGATGGCTGGGTTGCACTGTATTCCATTGTGAAAAGATAGACTCCAAAATATCCACTAGAGAAATAAGACACAGAACTAGAAAAGTCTCCATAAGAAGAATTTTGAGAGATGGGGAAGCTGATACTGGAAAGAAAGAGAAAGCCAAGCAACAAGCAGTGTCATGAGAGACCATATGAAGAAAGAAGAGAGGAGTTTAATATAAAATTTTAAGTTGTTGGTTGCACTGACAATATCACCTACCCCCACTGTCCCTTAAACTTCCATAAACTGCTACTACACCCGCAATCCTGGGTTGGTGGTATTTGGGGGAATGAACCTGGACAGTATCCAATAAGGCCACAGTGGGCTGGTGCTGCCTGGCACAGCATCAGGCAGAGGGAAAAAATGGACAACACAGCAGACCCTGGACATCAGAAGCTTGGGATGACCAGGAAGAATGTGTACAGCCCACTCCTGGGCACAAATATGGTAGGGGAACTTCGACTATCCTGCTTGAACATTAAAAAAACATTTAAAAGGCATGAAAGGCTACTCAACCCTAAGTTAATAATTTTTTGTTTTGCTACTGGGGATTGAATTCAGAGGTACCGGACCACTGAGCCACATCCCCAGCCCTATTTTGTGTTTTATGTAGAGACAGGGTCTCACTGAGTTGCTTAGCGCCTCGCCATTGCTGAGGCTAGCTTTGAACTCACGATTCTCCTGTCTCAGTCTCCCAAAGTGCTGGGATTACAAGCGTGAGCCACCTCGTCCAGCTTCTAAGTTAATAATTTTTAAAGTCCAAATGAAAGAGACAATTTTCTAGGAAAAGACAATTTATCTAAAGATGCCTTCCAAGAAACCAAAGTCTCAGTGGTCCAGTTTCTGCAGAAGAAAGAGAAGGAAATCATCAAAACACAACCTCCCAGAAAAGCACTAGGCCCTAAGGTTTCCCAAAAGAATTCTACAAACTCTCAAAGGGCAAGGAATTTCAATAGTATCTACACTTCCTGGAATATGAAAAGAAAATGAAAATTTCTACATTATTCTTTATTAGGGGGATAGTACATTGATAACAAAACCTTATAAATATTTCACACACAGTAAACACTAAATGCAAATCTCACTTAAGAATATCAATACAAAAATCCTAAATAAAATATTAATTGACAGAATGCAAGAATGCATTAAAACATTAATATGTTATATGCAAGTAAAGTTGATTCTAGGAAGGCAGAGACGGTTTGGTATTAGAAAATCTATTGATTGTTCTTAACTACTGATCTAGGAGAAAAGTCATAGTGATCCTTTAGAGGCAGAAAGAGCATTTGACAAATTTCAAGCCCTATTCTTGATTTTTTTAAAATTTGAACAATAGGGCTAGGGATGTAGCTCAGTGGTAGAGCACACACCTAGCATGCATGAGGTCCTGGGTTCAATTCCTGGCACTTCAAAAAAAATTTCTTTTCCAAACAAAATAAGAATCTTTGAACAACTCCATATATATATATATGTAAAAAATATAAAAAGCACATAAATATATATATAAGCATATGTTCACATATATGTGTACACACCATATTCACACACATGCATCCTTAATGTATTATATTCCTTAATGTAATATGTATTATTTTCCATATGTGTGTGTACTCATGCATATACACACATGGCATCCTAATACAGAAACAAGAAGGTTCACTCACCATTACCATTCAACTTGGCCCCAGAGATAATATGAATGTGGTTATGAATATCACTAGACAAGAGAAAGAAATGAAAAGCATAAAACTAGAAATCACAGTGTAAAACTATTACTATGATATTGTTATATATCTGGAAAACTCAAAATAATAGAAAAAACCTGCTTTTTCACCTCTTGCCATTACCCATCCATCATTTTCTGCCCTTCTCTGCTTTGCCCTGTGTCCCAGAGGCATCAGATCTTCTCTGCCCTCAGGCTTCCTATAGGAAACACTGGGAGAAGATCAGAAGTTCAGGGAAGGACTTGGTGTTTCTCCCCTCTTCCTCGCTGCTTTCCAGGCAGTGGCTCTGCTTCCTCCAAACTACAGCCCCTGCTGGGTGCTCTCTTCTCCTGCTCCAGTGCTCACAGGACTGATGACATTCTCTCTCTTCCCTGTTCCTTCAGGCCTGCAAGTGTACCAGCTTCCCACCAGGGCTAATCTCTGGATGCCTCAACAGCCCTTGCAGGTTCCCTCAACCTTGCCTATAACTTCATCAAAGGCTCTCCCGTTAAAGCATTTGAATGGAATTCGGTTTCCTACCAGGCACCTGACTGCATCAGCCCTCAAGAGAGGACTCACCTTATACTTGGTGTTCTTAAGTCTCACCTTCCCAGTGGATTAGAATTAAGACTTCACAAAAAGAGGAGAGATGAATTGGAATATCAGACACATGATGAATGTCAATCATCAACGCTTGCCTTGTACAATTTCCAGTGACAGCATTATTCACAGATTCAAACAGTGCTAGAATACGAACAACTAAGACACAGAGGAAAACAACCCCAAAAAAGGGTTTAGTGCAGATAGCAACAGTAGTGATTTCAAACATAAAAAGATTCAATCAAATTGTTTTATGGAGTGGAAGAAGGAAAAATTAATACCCTAAATTAATGTATTTATGCAACTTGAGATTTTTAAATAGGTGTGACAAAAGTAATAAAATAAGTATTGAAAGTACACATGCAGTTTTTTCTAGTCCCTTCAAAGTTTGTATATTCAAGTAGTCAGGTTAAAAATACACATTTTTGAGAAAACTTCTCAAAGGGGAAAAACAAGACCTGCGTTATACATGGTGGGGTCATTTCATTGGGGCACAGCTAGAAGCAGCATGGGATGCAGGCAGGAGAATGGGACCCTCACATCTGCCATTCCTACCATGTATGTGCACATGTGCGCACACCCCTCCTTTCCTTGCCCTAGAAAGCCAGGATCCCAGGACTGACAATAACAAAGCAGAAAGGCTGGAGGCTGGAGCCTGGAGAGGGAGCTGGGAACAAAGTCCTGCCGTCTTTCCTTCTCCCTGAGGAGCCCACAATTAATGTGGCTGTGGAAAAAGTGACAGAACAGAAAAAGGAAGACTTCACCAGCTGACTTGTAGCCCTGTCATCTCCAAGGCCACCTGGTGTGTAAAAATCCCTGCAGAAGAGCTCCTCCACCCCAAGTTGGGCAGGGGCTACTTCTTAGGGAAGGAAGCAGTGCCCACCTCCCTCTTCCCCCAGGTAGACCTCAGATGTGATGTGACCTTCATCAGAACCTGGGAGTTGGTCAAGGGTGCTGATATGTAAACACAGAGCTGGTCCTCAACGGTGTGACACATTAAGTACTCTTGATCTAATAGAAAGGTTCCTCCCAGAAACACTCCCACTCCCCCTACACACACTGCTTCTGACTCCTCTAGGATGCAGAGGCTCCCAGTGTGCTTGGAGGTGCCGAGGTATTTATATTCAGAGGTAGAGGCAAGGGCCTTTGGATACTTCCTGCCCTGCATGTGTAGCCTGGAAGGGAGAGAGATGTCCCTTCTTCTTCCAGGAAATTCAAAATGCAATCTTGGAGGGAGTTCACCATGGTCATTCACCACTGGATGAAAAATGGTAACAAAATGGAATCCTCCTGAAATCTATAAGCTGGAGAAGACAATGTTGGGGAGCAAAGCTTGGAGAAAAGTGCCTACTACTGAATTTTGACTTCTAATTTAATTTGTTGTGCCCAATACCCCAGAAAACAATACCCCAAAATATCAGAAAAACAATACCCCAAAATATAGCATCCCAATACACTGAGCATTTTAAGTTAAAGCTCCTTAAAGGCAACAGAAGAGGAAAAAAGGACTTTGACTTTTCCTTATCTGTCTACAGATCAGACCCATCTAAGAAATAATTACCTTGGGCTGGGATTGTGGCTCAGTGGTAGAGCGCTTGCCTTGCATGCGTGAGGCACTGGGTTCGATCCTCAGCACCACATAAAAATAAATGAAATAAAGATACTGTGTCCATCTACAACTAAAAAAAAATTTAAAAAAAAAGAAAGAAATAATTACCTTTAGTCTCTTCCCTAAGTTTTCATAAACTAAATTTGTATCTGTGGGAAGAAAGACAAAAGAATATAACCACTTCTGGAAAGATCTGATCCACAAGCTATTGTCCATCTCCTGAGCCCATTCAATTCCAAAAGAGACCATTTACTGTTGCCTGAGTATTGAACCCATTACTCATTCACCCATAATTATTTACTGCCCCTCAAAATCATCATATCACTTATCTCCCTCTCCTCCCTGAAGAGGGTATGGAAGGGCTGGGGTTGTAGCTCAGTGGTAGAACACTTGCCTAGCATGTGTGAGGCACTGGGTTTGATTCTCAGCACTGCATATAAATAAAATAAAGGTTCATTAACAACTTAAAAAGTATTTTTTTAAAAAAAGAGGGTATGGAAGCATCTGGACCTCATTAGGTTTGGGGGTACCCACACTCCTGTGATTGCTCGCTGCATATGTTAAATAAATTTGTATATCTTTTTCTCCTATTAATCTATTGTTAGTTCAATCCAGCAAATCTTCAGATAGTGAAGGGTTTTTCCTTCACCCATACAAATGCACATATTGTTCAAAATAATAATTTTTTCATTCTTCAGAATATTTAATAAGATAGACCTTGCTAAGGAGAACACTAGAAAAATAGTAAGTATAGAAAGAAAGTTTTAGGAAGGAAGGAAGGAAGGAAGAGAGGAAGGGAGGGAGGGAGGGAGAAAAAGCAGCCCCTCTAACTGCAGGAAGGTTCACTGGGGGATTAATTTCAGCTTCCTCAGGAGAGGGAGCCCTTGGGGTGTAGAAGGACACCTTGTTAGCAGCTCCACGCAGGTCCAGCCACCTCAGCAGAAACAAGCAATGTTACACCTTCCTGGCAATGTATGGAGGACAGGGCAGCCACCTGCCATTTCTAGACCCTCTGCCCATGCAGCTAAGACCAAAGAATATTCCCAACCTCCACTGGCAGTGTATGCCCAGCCCTGGACTGAAGTGACAGCCCTTCCTTCTAAGAAGTTATACGATACCTAGTAATTTGGCCACATTTTTCCTTTGCACAAAAGGAAAACCCCAAGCCTCAGCTGCTTACATAGATGTCAACAGCATGCTTCTTGTCCTCTAGGTGCTTGAGTCCTATCAAGACAGCTTAAACAAAGCCCAGTGTAGAGCTAGAGATGACACTTAGAGGTCAGAGATCCAGAAGCTAATCCTACCTCATACTTATCAGCTGCGTGACCATAACGAGTTCAGTCAATTCTCTGAACTTCAGATTTTTCATTTGTTAAAAGAGATCATAAGAGTATCATCTCAAAGGTTTATTGTGAGATTATAATTGCTCAAGTAATATGAAAACTAAATGCAAAATTAAATAATTATTTTTAAAAAACACTTGACCAACTGAAACTAAGAACCTGTGAAAGATGGTTTTTTTGAACTTATTTTACTCGGGGTCAGATTGTTGAAAGTGGAGGTGACGTCTGAGAAGGGCCAGTTTGAATAGAGCCCACATCAGTTTCCCAGAATATTTGCTCATTAGTTCCAATTGCTGCCAACCGTGGCCAAGCGTAGGCGCCTATTTTCCTGACCTCAGCCATTCCATGAAAATCAAATCAATCTCTGACCTATGCATACTATTTCTTTTTTCCTCTGCTTTTTTGGTGCATTACTGTTGTACATAATGGTGGAATTTGTTGTTACATATTAATGCATGTGCACACTATTTCACAAAGCCCTTAAATATCCATGATCTCACTTGATTCTCATTCCATTTCATTCTATCCATGAGCTGGTCACTTGGACTCTCAAAAGAATGCTACAAACACCATGGGGTGGAGAGGTTTCAAAGTTGGGGTGACCAAGACTCACCTGGGGGTATAAAAACTCATGTTTCTTGGCCTCACCATCAGAAAGATGAGTTTTTATACCCCAAGGTGAGAATCCCACCTGAGGGAAGGGGTTTCCAAGTACCCTTTGAAAAGCACTGCTATGGCATAAACCATGCCATTTCATGAACTAGAGTCCACCTTGCACTGTTCACCTTTAACTCGCATTTACCATCTTCCCAACTCTATTTCAAGTTTGAACCCCAGCTTGGCTATTTTTTAGCTCTGTAATCTCAGGCAAGTCACTTCACCTTTGTAAGCCTGTTTCTTCAACCGTAAAATGAGGGAAATCAACTCTAAAATGTACTAATGTCATGAGTTCTCATAATATTTACTGTTCTGTTCCCCTTCCTGGACACACAGATTACATTTCCAGCTCCTTGCCCCTGGGTTGGGTCCATATAGCAAGAGAACCAGCCAGCAGTCTAAGCAGAATCCAGCCTCAAAATCCTCTGCTAACAGTACCAAATCAGAGACCTAGGAGTAGGGTGCCACCAGAGTAGGTGGACTCACAAGACTTCTAACACCCCATTCATTCAAGGGCAGAATTGGCTGACGAGATTTCTAATCAACTGGCATATCTTAAACAGCTCTCATTTTAACCCATGAAAAATTATTTCTAAGTACCTGTATGTTGATCTTAAAACTCTTTAACACAATTAAATACAACAATAGTTGCAGCTGCTGGGGGAAGAGTTGAAGAATATAGGAATGCACTTTTTCTGATTTTTTTTAAAATATTTATTTTTAGTTGCAGGTGGACAGAATATCTTTATTTTATTTTTATGTGGTGCTGAGGATCAAACCCAGTACCTCACGCATGCTAGGCGAGCACGCTACCACTGCGCCATAACCCCAGCCCCCTGATTATTTTTGATGAGGGTATTAATGTTAACTGCTCACTCCAAGAAGGCAGATGAAAGCCCACACACACACACACACACACACACACACACGCCCCTAAGTTGAATAATATAAATAAATTATAGACAATACAACATGAAGGATGACATTAAAATGTGGGAACTGGCCAGGCGTGGTGGCACATGCCTATAATCCCAGCAGCTCAGGAGGCTGAGGCAGGAGGATCACAAGTTCAAAGCTAGCCTTAACAACTTAGCAAGGCCGTAAGCAATTTAGTCTCAAATATTTTTTTTATTTTTTAAAAAGGGCTGGGGATATGGCTCAGTGCTTAAGTGCACCTGGGTTCTATCCCTGGTTTAAAAAAAAAAAATGCGGGAACTGAGTCCCTACCTTAAAATTAGGTGATCCAGGGCCCCAAAGCTCTAACCCCATGTGGACAGTGGTTTTTTGCTTGCTTCCCATCTGCCTTCAGTCCCACTCTCTGGCCCCACTCCCTTTCTCTTCCCCACTATCCTCTCTCCCCTTATTAACTCCCACTAAAGAATCATCATGGCATTGTGGGAAAAGACCAGACCTAGAAATCAGCAGATCTGTATCCTAACTCTGCCAGTCCATTGACTGACTGTAGGACTCCAGCTCTAGGTGGCGCTTTGCCTATACAGCTGCTCTCTTTATTATCTGTAAAGGTACCCAATGTTTACTAAGCAACTATCGTCTCCAAGACATAAGTACCTATGTAAACTACCTTATTTAGATGAGGTTAGTACCATTTCCATTTCCCAGATAAGAAAACAGGCCTAGAGAAGTTAGTTCATGGAGCCAGGAAGTATCGGAGCCTCCAAGATTCCAGATCAAGATTCTGGAGCTGGCTTCCCTGGCATGGCACTGCCTGGAGGAATTAGTAATGGGACACCTAAAAGTCTAACTAACTGCAAGTGGTCTGGGATAAAACATGTCATCAATAATAAAGTAAAAGTTGATTTAAATCTGCTTTATTTCTTAAAGAGGAAAAATAAGGCCATCTGTCCTATCTCCCTCAGAAACCTGTTATGAAGAGAAGATGACAAGTAGCTCCACAGGGTCTTTCTAATCTGTTGAGTGCTGTAGAGACTGGAAGTACAAGCACAGACTGGAAGTACAGCCGCAGCAACAGCAGCAGATAGACATACCACTGGTGGCTCAGGGCTAAGAAGGGCACCCCACTCTGCCTTCAGCTGAGACTGACTTCAGAAACGATGACTCTAGTAACTGACAGAAAAGAATCAGAGGAAAGTGGTTCTGAGACTTCTCAGCCTTGACAGGGCTCTGGGACCCCAATTTGTGTCCCTTAGGGAGAAGTGCGTCAAGAGGGCAGTTCCCCGAGGTAACACCACAGGCAGGAGCCCAGTACTTGCCAGTCACACGTCTGTTCTCATCAGTATTACCTGTCACTAACCTCAACTTTAGAAGGCTGCTCGTGTCTGCTTAAATTATCTCAGAACAGGGACACACATTAGGAGATGCTGTGAGTGTTGAAGAAGGTACCAGTGGTGTCGACACCTCACCCATCCACCCACTGATCTTTGAAATGACAAGAGTTTTGTTTTATTTTCACATTAGTCAGTCCTTTTAATTCAGCTAAAAGTTACCCAAAAAATGTAATCCCAAGTTAAAAGCTTCACTGGTAAAGGATCATAATTATCCTGACATTTTAGAAATTGGCAAGAAAATGGTTGCTAAGGGGCTGGGGAGGTGAAGGAAAGAGATTGAGTAGATGAAAGCTGTCGGAATCCAGAGTCTCTCCTCCACAGCATTTATTCAGGTCCCAAAACAAAAACTCCACAGAGATAACACAACATTCTTTATTTCAAGCTGCCCTCCCAGGTAACTTTTATTAGAGGCCACTGGTTTTCAAAGGGTGCCCATTCAAAGGGTGCAACTGGGAACTTGTCGGAAATAAAAATTCTCAGTTCCTTGTCTGACTTACTAATCAGAAACTTGGGAAGGGCCTATGACTGTGTTTTAGCAAGTCTCCAGGTGCCTGCCAATACACACTTTGGTGGTAACAGAATCACCTGGGAAAGTTGGTTAATGTGCTAAAACCACAGCCCTATTCCCTAACAACCAGCCTGGGGCGCTGGAATTACCTCTCAGGTGACTCTGATCAGCACTTATGTTTGGAAACCACCCATCCTAACATGTGAGAGGGCCCAGCTAGAGGCAAATAGTGGCAACTTCATCAGGAATCACAGAAGAATTACACGGAAACGGAGAAGCAGAGGAAAGCCCTGCAAGACAACTCTTCAAGGCTTCCATTGGACAAAAAGTGGTTGCATTTTAAAGCAATGTAAAACCACTGCTTACAGGACTTACTTTTTCCAAATGCCAAAAAAAGAAAGGAAAAGAAAAAGAAAGGAAACAATAACTAAAAATTAAAAGAGCCCTTAAAATACTAATACATAGATTATCACCCAAAAATAATCACTTTCAACAATAATGTCAAAGTCTCTCCCCATCCAGGGGATTTTCGAACAAAATCTAGGAGACTTTGATAATTAACCACAGATTATTAAGCAATAGACAACTGTGAACAGTTTCTTGTTTATTTTGATATTTGTTTACTCTGAGGTGCCTTTTCATTGAAGGTGGATTAAGGTTCTCCCTCTTTTCCACCAAAACTCTGAAACAGACAAACATACAAAAACACCCATGCTTAATACATACCATGTTGGGCTGGGGATGTAGCTCAGAGGTAGAGCACTTGCCAAACATGCATGAGGCCCTAAGTTTAAGCCACAGCATAGTGGAAAAAAAAGAAGAAAGAAAGACACACACACACACACCAGATCCCCACTTGGACCTTGATGACTTATCTCATTGAATCTTCACAACAAGATGAATAAGGAATCATCACCATGCCTCCTAACAAGACAAATCTCAGAGGCTCAAAGAGTTAAAATTTCCATAAGGAAAAGTATTTGACTTTGGACCCTGAATTCAACTTTCCCCTTAAACTCTTTGGCTTTAATTACCACAGCACTAATACCCAAGGTTACTCTTTCTCCCTTGATCCTCTGGCACCTTCCTCCCAGCACTTTACATAAGTACTTTCCATTAGTTCCCTTCACCATAACTGAGACAAGATAAAACTTTTAAAGAACATTACTAAATAATAAACTAAAGGGAAAACAAATGGGAAATAAATACACAGAAGCTAAGACAAGTAGCTTAGAGAAATAGACAGGAACATATAGTTCTAGACTACCTGGGTTTAAACCCCTGTTCTGTCCTTTGCTAGCTGTGTAACTAGTCAATAAACCTCTCTGTGCCTTAGTGTCTTCATCTGTAAAATGATAATTTAAAAATTCCATCCCACAATCTCACAAAATAGCATCCAGCACAGACTTGTGCGTGTGTGTGTATGTTCAGTTGGACTTCTAAAATACAAATTTTAAGCTGAGTGCAGTGGTGTACACTTGTAATCCCAGTGACTCAGGAGGCTGAGGCAGGAGAATGGCAAATTCAAGAGCAGCCAGGGCAACTTATTAAAACCCTGCCTCTGGGGCTGGGGCTGTAGCTCAGTGGTAGCACGCTTGCCTAGCATGTGTGAAGCACTGGGTTCGAGCCTCAGCACCACATATAAACAATAAATGAATAAAATAAAGATCCATCAACAACTAAAAAAAATTTTTAAAAAACCCTGCCTCAAAATTAAAAAATAAAAAAGTAAAAGAACTGGGTATGTAGCTCAGTTGTGGGTTCAATCCTCAACACACACACACGCAAAGATAGATATATAGATATATGCAAAGCTAACTAATTTGCTCCCAGTTCACAAGTTCCTATTATCCTATGCAACACCATAAATTTTTAGAAAAAAAAATCAGTTCGGTTCAGCAAAAAGCCACCAAACTTCATGGTGAGAGACAAATCACTTCATTTTTACAGATGATAAAAATGGGCCTCATCTGCAATTCCAGCTGTCTAAAACCCACCACACTTCAGAGATGTAATCTCAAGCACTACTTTTTTAAAAGGGCAAAATAAGAAATCTAATAACTTTGTATAAGTATCCTAGGTAATATAAAACTCAGAATATAAAACTCAGAATGTAATTTTAATTGGAAATATTCTTCATGGAACAAAAATGGAAAGCATGAAAAAACTCTTGTACAATCAAAAAGTTAAAATATTTCCAAGATATAGTCATTGAATCAGAACAGAAATTAATTCATTGAAAATTCCTAGAAATTGGTTTTATGGAACTATAAATGTGTGAATTAATTGCAACATCCAAAACTTCTGACCACAGTAGTGAAAGCATAGCAAGAAAAAAAGTATTAGCCATTCATGGTTATATATGTTTGTAAGCCAACTAATATCCCCCCCATAAAAAAAAATAATATTTAAGAGTTCCACAACTCAATGTAGACCATAATACATTTTTATAAAAACTATTTACCTACACATTAGAAAATATTAAGTCTCCAGATACTTTAACAATGCATTGCTCTTATACAATATTTATAATATTTATAATTTCTACCTCCATAATTTTCTTTGAGCTTCCTGGTATAGGAGATGGTATAACTACATCTGTACTCATTTTTAAAGAGGAAATTGTACAACCTAAGAAAATTTTAAGTAAGCTGCCCAAGGATGCTGAACTTAGCAGGACACAGGTATGTTAACTCTTATTCTCTTTCTATATCAAAAGATATGTCATCTGTATGATAAAATCCATGAAAACATATTTAACAATGGTAAATCCTCCCTTATCAGGACAATGTGCATGTAACTTCTTTTAATTAGGGGAAAAGTTTGTTTGAATCAAACAAGAACAAATAAAAGCTAATGGGGAAACTGACAATGTGTTTTTGTTTTTTCATGGTACTGGAGATTAAACCCAGAGGAGCTTTACCACTGAGCTACATTCCCAGCCTTTTTTATTTTTTGAAACAAGGTCTTGCTGACAGTATTTTTTGATAGAAAATTCTCAAGGGAAAAATAATACACATATCCTTTCCTCTCAGTAAATCCAAGTGTAAGCCAATCCCCTCTCCACTACCTCATCCTTTTGTACTTGAGGGAACCAACATTGCACACTTAATCTACTGAGTCCTTCTTTTTTTTTTTTTTTTTTTTTTTTTTTTTTTTTTTTTTTTTTTTTTTTTTTTTTTTTTTTTTTTTTTTTTTTTTTTTTTTTTTTTTTTTTTTTTTTTT
>PVHX01025880.1:0-21632 GCA_004024805.1 Geosciurus inauris | reverse complement strand
CTGTTAAGTATATTTAGGTAAACTGACAGAAAACTCATTTATTACTAAAAGAATTAACTTTCTTAAGTGCCAGATGTGCTAATGGTAGAAGTTTACTGCTAAAATAGGTGAAAGAGAAGCCAATCATTAATCCACTTCCCCACGTGTGTGTGTGTGTGTGTGTGTGTGTGTGTGTGTGTGAGAGAGAGAGAGAGAGAGAGAGAAATGATATGAGCTTGTTAACATTTCAGTTTATGGTAGAATGCTAATTTCATTTTAGGAAATGTTTTCTTATTTTCTCTTTCTTGTTCCTGTTAATGAGCAGCAACATATAGGAAAGCTCTGATCCCCCGAAAATGAGTATAGAACATGACCAGAGGACTCCTTAGCTGGATTTTAAAAATGTATTTCATGGCCTTTGGGAAAACATGTATGCTAGGTTGCTTATGAAAAAGGACTGTCAGGTTTTGGAATGTATGCATATTAGAAAAAAGTAATTCATACCTGTGTTTGTAGGCAGCACTTGAGGCAATTGATGAACTGGACCTTTTTGGAGCCCATGGAGGACGCAAGTCAGTGATCCATGTCCTGCCTGATGAGGTTGAGCACTGCCAGGTAACAGCTCAGTCTCCTGCATTTTAGAAAGTAGGGAAGGAGAATCATGCAGGAGAAGACCTGGGCTCTTATTCAGATTCCCCACCTTTCTAGCTTTCTGGTACTTGACTTCTTTGAGCTTCAGTTTCCTCATCTATACAGTGAGCATGTTGGGACCTTCCCCGCTGCCTCACAAGATAATTTTAAGGATCATCGTAATCAGCATAAACAGTTTGTCCAAACACTTGATAGCCAGACAGTACTATGCAGACATAAAACACAAATGCTGTATATATAGAGTCAACAATCAAAGCAGGCTTGTTTTGCTGAAGGCAAAATCTGTTACATACTTTTTGAGTACGTAAGTGGTTTTCTCAGGTTTATTTCACAATGCCCCCAAACTGACTAGCAAGGACTAGTTCTTTTGGTGGGGCAGAATGGGTAATAGAAGAAAAATGAGACAGGAGACATGGCAATTAATAGAACTTTCCTAAAATATAGATCAGAAAAAGGAGTCATTGATACAGATAGGAGGACTCCACTAAGTGGACAAGAAGTCATCATTGCTAGTCAATCCACAAATTCTCAGTTAGGGCCTACTGTGTGCTAGGGCTAAAGTGAATCAGAAACATGAAGACATACAGATGGAGAGCATATGGTGGGAGTTTGTGTTTGGAACAGAGAAAGCTTAGGGAGAATTGACTACAGTCATGCACTGTGTATTGATATAAGTGTATGGTAGGTTTGTATAAATAAACTCTGTTGTTCAAACAATGACAAAATCATCTAATTTTGTATTCCTTAGAATGTATCCTCATCATTAAGCAACTCATGACCATAATTAAAGAACCGGGTCCAGAAGTCAATTGGCTATAGAAAATAAAGTTTTAGGGGCCAGGGTATGGCTCAGCGGTAGACCCTTCACCTGGCCTGCATGAAGCCCTCACTTCAACTCCCAGCACTGCAAAAGAAAAGTAAAAATAAAGCTTTATTTCAAAGCAGAAGGGTTCCATGCATCTTTACCCCACCTTCCAGTTCACTCCATTTTCTCCCATTAAGTAGTCCTTAATAGGGACTCTAATACTTCTGGTGTGTAGTTTAATGGAGGCACATTGGTGTGTGCTTTAATAGATGTGTAGTCTAGTGGAAAAGTCTGAGCTTTGTAGCCAATAGGGTCTGGGTTAGAATCCTAGCTTAGTCACCTGTTGGCTGTGTGCCCTTGGGTATGAGTTTCTGTGTCTCAGAGTCTCAGAGTTCTCATGTGTGAATTGGACATAATATCCTAATTCTTTTCTCATGGAAGATTTAAGGAGCTTGTGTTTATAGAGGTCTAGCCTATGTCTGCATATGTTAGATCTCAGCATTAGCTCTTTCTGCTTCCCAAATGTTTCCTTATAATTTCAACCATCTTCTAAGTTGATAGCACCTAATCTAGCCATGTTATATTTGAGGCCATATTGTAGTGCCTCTAAGCAACTGGAAAGATTCTAGGACCAGACTCATTCTGTTCCCATTCCACAAAACCCAGCCATTTCTCTGTGATGGCCCCACATGTGTGTTCTTTTTTGATCTCTATTTTCATAGCCAGGACACCTTAACCTATGGACACAGGTAGCCCCGTGTTCCTCCCTAACATGCCCTAGCGGCCTGGCTAACTCAACAGAAGGCATGGAAGGAAGGGAGTCAAGTAGTTCTCATCACAGGCTGGCTCCCGGCTGTATTGTGCTCTCCCCAACCCTCTATTTATCCTCTAAGGAACAGGAAGTGTTTGCTGGGTAGGCAAGTTGGCTAGCAGGTGCCATGTTGGTAGGACAAAACTCAGCTCCAAATTGGCAATCTCATTTGAATGTTGCAGTGGGGCTAAGGTCATGGTCTCTGGATACTGTGTCTATTAGTGCTTCTCCAGGTTAAACCACCTTTTTGTTTTCCATTTAGTCTATTCTGTTCTCCATGCTGCCAAGAGCATCAACATCTAAAGAGATTGATGCTGGACTTCTTTCCATTATTTCTTTCCCGGCCTTTGCAGTGGAAGATGTGAACCTTGTGAATGTGACCAAAAATGAAATTATTTCTAAGCTCCAGGTAAGCATTGGTTACACTGGTGCTCTTCTGCCCTGTGTTAAATGCCACTTGCACATGATGACATGGAGTAGCTCATTTGTGAGGCTAATGGCTTGTTTTATTTAAGTGGACTCATGCAATACCCAAAGCTGAGTCTATAGGTGAGAAAACCAAGTCTCAGAGCGATGAAGTGCCTTAGTTCTCTTCATAAGTAGCAGAACTTGCACTCAAGCGGGCACTTTTGCCTTTATTATTTTTTATTTTATTTGTTCTTTTTAGTTATACACAACGGTAGAGTATATTTTGACATATTATACATACATGGAGTATAACTTCTCACTCTTGTGATTTTACATGATGTGGAGTTACACTGGTCGTGTATTCATGTATGAACATAGAAAAGTTATGTCCTATTCATCTACTGTCTTCCTTGTTCCCACCCACCCCCACCTCTCTTCCCTTCCCTTCATTCCCCTTTGTCTAATCCAAAGAACTCCTTGTCTTGCCTTCTCACCCCTTACTGTGTGTTAGCATCCACATATCAGAGAGAACATTCATTTGGTCTTTGGTTTGGGGGGATTGGCTTATTTCTCTTAGCCTGAGAGTCTCCAGTTCCATCCATTTACCAGCAAGCACCATAATTTCATTCTTCTTTATGGATGAGTAATATTCCATCATGTATATATACCACATTTTCTTTATCCATTCATCCGTTGAAGGGCACCTAGGTTGGTTCCATAGCTTAGCTACTGTGAATTGAGCTCAAGCAGGCACTTTTGAACTCCAATTCCTACCACCACCATACTTCTAAGGCAGGGCTACTTAACCCGTTAGACATCACAGACAGACTCCTTTGAGAATCTCTCAAAAACTCTAGAGTCACCACTGGAAAAAAAAAAAAAAAAAGCACCTCTCCCAATATCCTTAAACTTGAATCACAAAATCAGGGGACTTGGAGATCTCCAAGTTAAATTCAGATTAAAAAAAAAATCCTGTCTTGCAGAGAAATGCAGTAACTGTGACATATTACTAAACTGAGACTGTTATTAAATACTCTATCCAACTGAAATTATCAGTAAAATTTAAAAAAGAATATAGGTTTCCTAATCTGAAATCTGCATGTTGATTGTCCCACTTAGATTCAGAGAAAAATGGAAATGAAGATGTTAAAGGGTCTCCAAACCTATTCCCAAAAGAAAGCAGCTATAGTGGTCAAGTTCAGTGGAGAGAAAGGAGTCTCTTGAAGTATTTGAAGTAGGAAGGGAGCTAATGCAGGGAATGAAGTGCCTACTAGAAGAGTGGGTTCTGAGCTGAGTTCCCTGAGACAACTCCCAGGACCACATGGGGCACTGCTCCAGGCCTCTAGGAGCAGTGCTCGAGCAGGTCTACTGCAGGGGCCCCACACACTGAAGAAACTGGAAAATGGACACCCAAAGCTGCCATCGGGATTAGGGGGGTCAGATGAAGAGTGCTGCACCTACCCTCCTTTCTTAGCACCCAGGAAGCTAAAGAGGAAGCCTGGAGCCTGCAGCAGGAAAACCAGCAGCCACACTCCTAAGCGCAGCAAGCCCCTCCCTCCCTCCCTCCCAAACCTTGTGGCCACATCTGATGGCAGAGCCAACTGCAAGGAGTCTGAGGAGTGTCATTATGGCTTCACAATCTTTCAAGCAGGAGCTAGCTAATCCAAGTTATCTGCCTTGGTGGCTTCTTCAAATATCTGGAGTTCCTTTGCATCTTTGTGTGACACAGTGATCACAATGAAAGAATGGTCATTCACTGAACTTTTAGTAATTACTGTCATAGTCTCAGTACTCCAATGGAACATTTCAGCATTCCTTTCCAAGTACTAATCAAGCCTGAATTTACTTTGCTTACTACTTAAGAAATAAGCCTTTACACTAATAGCAAAGAGCACTTGGGGCACGTTTTATTACTAAAAGATTCGTGGACAAGAGGGTGAAAGGCTGACTTAAATTAAAATAAAAAGGCAAAGAAATACTTGTGATTTCATCAAATGTATTTTATTTCTTTACCTTATTAGGGGCGTTATGGATGCTGTCGCTTCCTTCGAGATGGTTATAAAACCCCAAGAGAGGTTGTATTTAAATATTGTTTTTTACAGTTCTTTAACTGCTTCATATCTAAGTTGCCAGTGTGGTGTTCTCCCTCTATTGATTATAATTATATGTTGGACTATTGGAAAGGGAAGTATTAATTTTGGAGTCAGCAAGCCTAGAGTTAGGCAGTAGAATAATAAGATCATCAAGAGGACAGCAAGTTAGTAGTTTAAAAGCAGCTTATAGACCAGAACAAACAGTTCTGTGGCTCACACAGATTTTTTTTTTTAAAGCCATTCATGGCCTCCTCCTTGGGTTTCTTTGTCACAATGAGTAATATCATGACATAAATAAAACAGATTGTCTACCAAGCATTGCAATGGGAAATTACTATTTATTTGTTACATAGGATCTTTAGTGTAATAGACTACCAAGAAGTCTTGTGTATATTTCTGATTTACTTTCTGAAATTTTGTCATGGGAAACTGTCCAAAATAGCATCTCTTCATTATAGTAGGCTCCTGATCATACTACCTTGAAAGCCACACTGACTTAGACAAGCAAGGAAAACCCAGTGAGACATGATGGTAATGTGTATGTAATCTGACATCACCTTTAAGAAACTTTATGTATGTGGCTGGGCATAATGACACATGCCTGTAATCTCAACAACTCAGGAGGCTAAGACAGAAGGACCCCAAGTTCAAGGCCAGCTTCAGCAACTTAGCAAGAACTTGTCTCGAAATTCTTTTTTAAAACATTTTAAAGGAGTAAGAATGTAGCTCAGTGATAAAGCACCCTGGATTCAATACCTAATATCAAAGGAAAAAAAAGTTCTATGTATTTAATTCCAGGACCCAAACCGTTTACATTATGATCCTGCGGAACTCAAGCTCTTTGAAAACATTGAATGTGAGTGGCCTGTGTTCTGGACTTATTTTATCATAGATGGAATCTTCAATGGTGATGCTGTTCAGGTAAGAATATAGCAGGTATTGTGCTGATAATAAGCTTTTTCACCCTACTATCATGCTAATTATTAGTGGAACATAGGTCATGCAAGAATTTAAGTCATTGTTTCAGTTACCTGTTGCTGCTTAACAAACTCCCAACACTTAGTGAATTAAAACAACAACTCTTATTTATATGCTCATGGTTCTGCAGTTTGGGCAGGGCCCGTTAGAGACAGATTGTCTCTGCTTCTCCTGGTATCAGCTAGGATGGTTTCATGGGCCTGGAGGATCTGCTTCAAAGATGGCCTCACTCACGCTGCTGATGAATTGATCCTGATTGTCAAATGATGCTAGGAGTTCAGCTGGACTGTTGAGGGGGTACTTGGTTCTCCTTCACATGGCTAGCTTGAACTTCTCATAGCATTGGATTGTCTAGGCCATTAGGCTTTTTACAATGATGGTTGCCTTCCCCACAGAAGGCTGCCAAAGCTTTCTTAAGCCTTAGGTCTGGAACTGGCTGAGTGTTATTCTCATCACATTCTGTCGGTTAAATGGCCATCCCATACTCAAGGAGGAAGGCACTAGACAGAGGTACAGGTATTTGGAGGCATGGTTTCTGTCTATCCCAGACTGGTTTTGTTGTTCATGTTCTTTCCAGATCAGCCAGTGGTTTTGCTGTCATTTGCTCTAGTTTAGCTCAAGTTTTGCTGTCATTAGCTCTTATTTAATGTACCAGCCTAACTGGTCTCCCAATCTCCAGCCTTACTCCTTGTTGTTTCTGTAGTCTGTATCCAAGCCAAAGTCATCTCATTAAAAGACAAATTAGATTATGCTGCTGCCTTGCTTAAAAGCTTTGGTTGGCTTTCTGATTGCTTTGGAAATGAAGTCTAAGCTCTTTGTGTGTTTTGTTGGGTCCCATTTGCTCTGGTCCAGTTTCCACCACTGTAGCCCAACTTCTTTCTGTTTACTACTTTCCTTGAGTTTTGTGACCAGTACCCTGAAATCCTTCTTGGTCCTTACAGCAGTCCAGACTCACTTGCCACTCTTCTCAAAGACCTAGGACATTGTTGCTACCTGCAGCTGACCCACTCCTTCACTCAGTTCATTGTGGGCTTTTCAGAAAGCCGCTTTTTACCCTAAAAGCTGGGTTGGGCACCCCTTTTCCATACCCCACAGCACCTACAGCAGCATGGATCACATTGGATTTAATCTCCCACTTCCTTATCAAAAGACCCTGGCAGAGGCGGTCTCTAGCCAATTCACTGATATGTTCCGTGGGCCTAGTACTTAGTAAGTACTCAGTAAATATTAGTTAATGTAGTATTTGTTCAAGACATATTTCTTTGGCTTCTACTTGGCACCAGGTGCCGTGCTGAGCCTTGAGTATACTTTGTTGAACAGAGCAGATTTGTACTCTTGAAGCTTACTTGAAGCCCTGCTGACTCGGATACTTTGCTGACTTCTCAGCCTATTGGGTTTGGAGAAAGAGGAGATGAGCAATCTTAGGTGCATTTTAGGTTTTGAAAGCTCCCCTGCTCAGGAATTCAAGCAGTAAGCTTGGAATGTTGTTCCCTCATTGTTGATTCTTATTCTTCCATGTTAGTGATTGTCTTGAGGCTTATGTCTTCTTTTTATCTGGTATTGAAAGATCTCAAAAGGATTGACTTTGAATTTCAACTGTGAACAGACTTAATGATTATGGGGGAGAGGAGACAAAAAAACATTGCTTGGTATTTTGTTTTGTAAGCCTCAACAGAGTCTACCACCCTACACACCTATGCTGTCTCTTCCACTCGTTGACATTTGTAAAATGATACAATCGTGATCACGCTTTGCCATCCATAAATATAAAATGAAAAGAAAACTAGATCTGGAAGGTATTTGACTGGGCTCTCCAAAGAAGAAATGTTAAATATCCAGGTTTTTTTCTTTGCAGTGTTTGGGATTAAACCCAGGGGTGCTCTACCACTAAGCTACATCCCCAGCCCTTTCTATTTTTATTTTGAGACAGGGTCTCACTAAATTACTGAAGCTGGCCTTGAACTTATAATTCTCCCAACTTAGCTTCCTGAGTTGCTGGGATTACAGGCATGCACCCTCATGCCTAGCACTAAATTTAAATATGTGAGAAGTCAAGAGTAAAATATTTAAATGATGAGTTAAAGCCAGATGTAAGTACTGTGGGAATTCTGAGGTAGGAATTCTGAGGAAGAAACGGCTAGTTCCTGATGGGCTATTCTGTCCCTTTCCCCACAAGCTCTACAGGTAGACCTGAGCTTAGACACGCTCAAGGGAGGAATAAGCAGTCTGCAGGAGTCCCTCTGGAGCTCCTGGAACAGAACACGTTTGTGTGTTTCTTTGCCCTGTGTCTGACTTCTAATCTTTTTATTGCCAAGAGAACTGTCTTTCTAAGTTGTGCTACTATTGCAGCATTAATTGCCTGACCTTTTTCATACTGAGGGCAAGGGGGCTGTTTTCCAGGTCCAAGAGTACCGAGAGGCCCTGGAGGGAATATTAATCAGAGGCAAGGATGGGATCCACTTGGTGCCAGAACTCTATGCTGTCCCGCCTGACAAGGTAACCATGTGTCCGCAAAGCCCTTTGCATTGCTCATCTAGAACTAAGCTGGTTGGTGCTTAGCTTTTTGATATTCTTCATCCCACTTTCAGGCCTGATGGGCACTTTTTCTGCAGGAGAAGTGGTTTCTAAAGCCTTAGGTAGTGTTACCATCATCACAAGGAATTATGGCTTTGGGAAAACATAATGGAACATGCTTGACCATGAATGTCCTAGGGAAGCGGCAGTTACAGACCTTCAGAACATACCTGCCCTCCCTGGACCCCAGGCAGAAGGAATGCTGTAAAGCACAAAACACTGTTGTGCACCATGTTCTTATACATTGCCATAGAAGAAGAAACCTGTTATGGAGGGATAATTGAAACTCTCCTCCTTTGATTCAAGGAGTTCCCAAGCTAGAGTTTGAACAATTGTCAGTTAGAAACCAGTCTACATCAGGAAGAGAGAAACTATCCAGTTCCAAGGAGATGACTGAAGATGGTTTTGTTCTATTCAGTTTCCTAAATTTGGTCTTGTTGAATCTCTGTATAGCTTGGTGGAAGGATTTCCCTGTAAGCATCTCATGTTCATAAGAAAAGAACTCTCCATTCAAGGCTGTTTGTCCCTGCCATGCTCCTGGTACTTTAAAGCTTCCTTATTGCATTTGCAAGATAAAAGGCCTTCAGAGAGCTGGGTGGCTCAGGGATCAGCTTGGGTTTAGGTGTTCTGTGATTGAATCAGGCCATACACGTGGCCAGGGAACTTGCAGCAACCTTGAAAACAATCTGCCTCAGTTCAGAGAGGTTTTGGAACCTGCCAAAGCTCAGGCAGCACTGGGCTCTGCCCTGGGACCAGACTCTACATTCAAGGCTTCCCCACAAGGCTACGCTGCCTCCTAATGAGTGATACATTTCTACCCAATAGAAATATCTGCATAGTGGTTGCTCTCACTGGGTTTCCAAAAGCAGTGGTATAGTGGACTTCCCTTTACTTTTGCATAGAAAATACATTTTAAAGGAATCTAAGATTTGATCCTTAAAGCAGAAAAGTACCACTGTGTATTACTTTGGGTCTTATTTAATCTAGAAGGAACTATTAAATGTTAGATAATTGAACCAATTAAAACAAGAAGAAAATAAAAGAAAGGAGTTGAGTTTCTGTGAGAAGTAAAATGTTCCACTGCTAGGTGCATTTAATTCTTTTACACTGATAACAGCCTATCTAATTTGCTGGTTCCCTACTGGATTCACACAGTGGCACCTTGAAGTGGCTGTATCCTTCCAGTGGTCTCACTCAACCCCACCAGTCTGGACCCATGGCCCAGTATTCCAGAATCTTGAAGTTCCCCCCTCATCCCAGCATGAACACACAGCTCATCATCCAAGCTCTCTCAGGACTAATTTTGTTCCAGAGTTAAGGGCAAGACTTTGGGCAAGAACTATTCTTCCCTCACTGATAAAGATAAGGCTGTGGAGCATGCTAAGATTCCTCCCCCGGCCTTTTCAGTACTGGAGATTGAAGCCAAGGGCACTTAACCACTGAGCCAAATCCCTAGCCCTTTTTATTTTTTATTTGAGACAGGGTTTGCCAAGATGCTTAGGGCTTCACTAAGTTGCTGAGGCCGATCTTGAACCCACAGTCTTCCTGCCTCAGCCTCCCAAATTGCTGGGATTATAGGCATGCCCCACTGCGCCCGGCTAGGGACTATTTTCTAAGTGTTAAAAACTTGGGTTTTGGGGCTGGGATTGTGGCTCAGTGGTAGAGCACTTGCCTCGCATGCGTGAGGCACTGGGTTCGATCCTCAGCACCACATAAAAATAAATAAATAAAATAAAGATATTATGTCCATCTACAACTTAAAAAAAAATTAAAAAAAAAAAAAACTTGGGTTTCCTGCAAATGTATTCATTTTACTATGTGTGCTGTGGATGTGAGGGTCGAACTGAGTCACTTTCCAGCAGCTTCATGTTTCTATCCCCCATTCAGGTTGCTCCTTTTCATATACTAAGGCATTGGCAAAATAAGATTAGTAATGGGAGGTAATTTGGAATTTGGAAGCAGAGAAAGGGAAAACAAACCATCTCAGGGGCATTTTACCTATTTTATGGTAGAGAATAACCATCCCTATTCTACTAAAAGGCACATTGCAGTGACCATAGTAAGTGGTAGGTATTATAAGCTGCATTTTGCTTTTTTGTTGTTGTTGTTGTTACTGGAGATTGAACCCAGGGGTACTTGAACCACTGAGCTACATTCCCAGACCTTATATTTTTATTTTGAGACAGGGCCTTGCTAAGTTACTAAGGCTGGCCTAGAACTTGCAATCCTCCTGCCTCAGCTTTCCCAGTCACTGGGATTACAGGTGTGTACCACACCTGGCTTGCACTTTACTTTCTTTTTTTTTTTTTTTTTTTTTTAATATTTTTTAGTTGTAGATGGACACAATGTCTTTATTTTATTGCTTTGTATGTGGTGCTGAGGATCGAACCCAGGGCCTCACGCATGCGAGGCAAGCGCTCTACCGCTGAGCTACAATCCCAGCCCATGCACTTTACTTTCTGATGGACAGCACTGGCCGCACATCATAAAAAATACTCTGCAGCTGTCTCTCGTCTAAGTTCCACACTGATCTTTCAGTTTCTACTTGTCATTACAACATCCTCCTGTATTCAGCACATTTATGCTTGTATGCTAGACACCAATCTTGGACGTTTTGTATTGACTGCTTGCAAATGACAACTAGGAAGCTTCCTCAGTTACATCAACAATATGTAGAGACCAATGGGAAGGATTTCTGGAAACAGGACCACCACAGGCCCATATAGTTTTGTGCAAATTAGTAAATCCCAAGGCTAGAGTGGCAAGCAGCTTGGTTTCAACCTCTCTCATCTCAGCCAACATACTTATGCAGGACACTGCCAGCCACAAGGTCCCCTGTTGGACAGCTGGGAGCTAAAAAAAAATGCCCCTAGCAAATGTGTAATGAGCAGCTGTTTGTGCCAGGTGCTAGGCTAAGGAATGGAGTACCAACGTGGTTACCACACCAGTGCTGTCTCTATGAGGTGCCTGCTAGTAGGGCCAGAGGAGCTAGGTCCAGAGATGGAGGCAGTGCAGGATGCCACAGGCATGGTGCATCTGAGTGCCTGCAAGCAATTCAGAAGGGCCAGAGTGGATGGTGGGAGGCACCCCCCATGTGCAGTTAGGAGCTGGCCATGGGAGGAAGGCAGTGCAGGACTGTCTTTTGGCCTAGACACCTTATCTGATTTCTGTTCTTTGCATCATAAATTTCTCATTGTAGATCTTTGCAGGGTTTCTTAACATCACTTAAAGTTTCAAATAGCTTTTACGTACTGATTATAAAAGTAGCCCTGCACACTACAAAACATCTAGGATTCTATAAAGAAAGAAGAAGGGGCCGGGGCTGTAGCTCAGTGGTAGAGCACTTGCCTTGCAAATGTGAGGCACTGGGTTCGATCCTCAGCACCACATAAAAATAAATAAATAAAGCTATAAAAAAAAAGAAAGAAGAAAATATTTATCTCTAATCTCACTACTATAACATTTTAGAGAATCTTCTTCCACACTATTATCCTATTTGATGATTTGATTACTACTGACATTTAATTGCATTTAGTTTATGCACTTAGTTTTTTAAATGCTTACTAGTACTGAAAAAAAGTAAATTTTATTGAATATATTAATATCACTGATTAATCTACAAGAAAAGAGTGACTTCCCTCATGGTATGATCTTCCCTTTGGAGAGGGATAAGTATTTCCCATCTCCTTCAATTGACCTTTGTTTTCTGGAGGAAAGTGGTCAATGACATTACTCACAACCAACATTGTAATGACTAAAAACTCAAAAAGCAGCATGGAGTTTAGAAGAGAGAAAGTCATGTGCTAACTCACAATGGGTAGCCAGCGCTGTCCAGCAGAGCCCAGGAGTTTATTTTGATAGACGGAAGCCCCCAGCGGATTCTGTTTTCTGAAGCCCTGATAGAGGGTTCATGGTCTAGCAGCACAATTGTTTTTCTGCTAAAAATAGTGCCATCTTCTGGTAATTTTCTTGCATAGGCATACCCCTGGGAATGGCAAGGAAGAAGAAACCAGACTTGACACCCAGCCGTGCACTGCCACAGTATAGGCTGCTGTTTTTGACCCTTTTACCCATAATACAGCCAGATAGAAGCACAAGTTGTAGAACTTCTTGATGCCCAGAGCTGTGCATGAAGAAGGCAGTGCAGTCTTCCCACACCTACTACCCATAGTGTACTTGTGGGCAAAAATCTAGGACCAGGCTTAGATTTGACATCCCCTCTTCTGTTTATAGTCATACTGCTCCAGGAGAGAGTCTTTTTACTTCCTGGTCCCACATCCTGGCACTTGCACAGAATTGGTCTGGAGAATGAGAATCATTTTGTAAATCCTCTGTGTGCTCCCCAGTATAAGGCATCACTGACCTTTTTATCCTCTCATGGTCTGACTTTGGGTTTTGCTGTCTCTGTCAGGTGGATGAAGAGTACAAGAATCCTCACACGGTGGACAGAGTTCCTCTGGGGAAGCTGCCCCATCTCTGGGGTCAGTCCTTGTACATCCTCAGCTCTCTGCTGGCAGAGGTAGGGGGCTTGGTGACTTCACAGGCTGGAAACCATCTGAATGGCTCCCAGGCTTGACTACTCCTATCCTTGTGTGTTCATATTTACATTAAGCCAGGTCAGATCAGCCATATGCCAAAACTCCCTGTCCCTCCTCCTGCTGGCATTCCTGTCTGTGGCTAGAATGCATATAAATTGATGGTCAGCAGGAGCTGGGCATTTCTCAACCAGGATTAGCACATCTGATCCTGGAAGATATGGGATGGGATGGGTAAAGCTGCCCTGGCCCCAGCCCCAGGCACAGGAAGCAGAAGGACTTCCAGATGTCTCTACTAGAGAAGGCAGCAGGCCCAGGTGGTCCCACAGATAACCTCCACTCATGCCCCCCTCCCCAGTTTCCTGCCTCTTGACCCATTCTTTCTTTTTGGGGGGTGGGGGGTAACCAGGGATTGAACTCAGGGGTACTTGACCACTGAGCCACATCCCCAGCCCTATTTTGTGTTTTATGTAGAGTCAGGGTCTCACTGAGTTGCTTAGCACCTAGCTGTTGCTAAGGCTGGCTTTGAACTTGCGATTCTCCTGTCTCAGCCTCTTGAGCTGCTGGGATTATAGGCGTGCGCCACCAGGCCCTGGCTGAGCATTTATTTGCCCCCAGGCTTCTGTTGTAAAATGCACATGCTTTGACAGCTTCAAAATAAATCCCCCAGTCCTAAGTATGACTCTAGTGGAGCATTCTGGGACCCTGAGGAAGGGTGTGGAAGAAGGAGCCCAGGAAAAGCAGCAAGGGATTGCCAGCCTCTGAGTCTGGCCCATCCTATGTGTTCCACCAGCTCTAGAAATGGGGGAGGCAGCAGTGAGACAGAATGTTTCTGGGTTCCTGGTGTGTTCTAGACTAAATGAAAGATGGCACCGTGGAAGCAACCCTTAGGAGCTATAGTTGCTGAAGGTGGAGCAATGGTTCCCTATCTGTGTCTAGTTTCATGGTCATGTCCTTGGGAGTATGGACTGTGTTTTATACTTCTCTTGTCAGTAGGAAAAAAGCATCTATCTCCTTTAGAAAGCCAGCCTTGTGATTTTGGGCAGACCTTTTAACTTCTCTGGGCTTCAGTTTCCTTATCTGTACCTTCCAGCTCAGATTTCTATATCAGCGAGATGGAAAATAACTCTGCTCTTCTGCTCCCTCTTCTCTACCATAAAGTCCTTTCTCTGGGCCCACATTAGGTCCACTTCCTCTAGAGTTCCCAGAACACCTTGGTTCCCCCTTTGGGGGTTCTGGATCATTTCTAGAAAGTTCAAGGCGATGCTTATTCAAAGAGCACACTTGGCAAGGGTAGGGAGACCTTTGTGGTTCAAAACAGTCAGCCTTGGGCCAGGTCCTCACTCTTTCACTTCCCTCACATACCTTTACCTTAGTTTCCCCACCTGTAAAACAGTGATGAAGGTAGAACCTACCTGTTAGGAAACCTAAATGGGATAGTGCAAACACAGGGGCCCAACCAGTACCTGACACTTGGAAGAGCTCAGGAAGTATTAGTTACCATTGTTTTCATTCACACAAGATGGAGATGCATTTGATTAGCCCTGCAGAACCAACTGTCAGACATGCAATCCTTCTGTCAGTGGCAATCTGAATGGCACACTTTGTTTCAGAGAAAGTAAGCCGTTGACTCGTAAAACATAAAGAAAAAATCCTGACTGTTTTAAGCCCCCAAATATGTCACTTTCTAACTTAGATGTGAGGTGAAATTTTAGTTAATATTTCATAGTGTCACTGCTCCTCTCTTCATAGGGATTCCTTGCCACTGGTGAAATTGATCCCTTAAATAGAAGATTTTCTACTTCAGTCAAACCTGATGTTGTAGTACAAGGTTTGTGAGCGTGTTTACTATTCGTCTGTAAGTTGTAAAACCAATGTCATTTTTTTTCATTCAAATTGTTCCCTAGTTTCTTATTTAATTTAAAAAAGGTGTGTGTGTGTGTGTGTGTGTGCGTGTGCGCGCGTGCGTGTGCGTGTGCACGTGTGCGTGCATGCTTATTTAGCGTATAGCAGTTCTGTGAGATACTTTATATAACTCAGTTACTCCTAAAGAGAACGGTATTCTTCCCAACCATAAATTTACTTTCTACAAAGCAATGATTTTTCTTGAATCTAAACCTTGATTGCAATTGAGGCCCATGTGATTCATTTAGCACCATTTTTCATAACTGTGACTCTTTGAAAAGTAGAGCCTGAGCCTGGTAAAATCTCAGAATCCAAGCAAGGGTCCTCTGCTTCTCCCATGGAGTTCTAACTTCTCTCCATCTTTTGCCTGCCTCCACTTCCCTTCCCTCCTTTCTAGCCAGCTCCTTGTCCAGAAAGGTAGGAGCTCAGCCTGGGCTGCCAAGAGTGGCTGCACCTGATTCCACTGCTGTGCATCTCCAGGCTGTTAGGATTCCCGCCCCCTCCTCAGATGTTCTTGAGAAGAACTGAGATTGCCATGGGGGAAGTTGGCAGTACAGGGCTCCGCCTGAGGTATGCCCCCAGAACAGCAATTCCTTCTCCTTTCTTCCTCTTCTAGAGGATCTTCTGGCAGCTCCATCATGTTGCCTCATAAAACACTCACATGCCATCTAATACCATAGCCTACTATATGATTAGGACAAAGCCCACATTAGCTTCTGTGTTGATTAGCACATACACATGCCTATGTTGAAAACAGTGATTAAACAAACAAAAAGCATTCCTCTTTGTGGCTATTGGCTCATTTCACTGTGCACACCCATGATGCAATGAGATGAGCAGCAGGCTGTCATCCCAGTCAATGCTGTGTGCAGGCCCAACATGGGACACATGTAACCGTCACAACATTCTGACAAGGTAAAATTTGTGACAACTATGGTTATCTCCATCTTACAGATAAGACTTGGAAGTTAACCTACACAAGGACTCAGAGCTAACATGTGGGGTATGAATCTATTTCTGACTTCCAGATGGACTGGTCCAGCTGCACTCCATGGTCCCAGTGCTTAACCAGAGCACATTCTGCGAATTAGTGCCTTAAATCTACAAGGTTTCTCTTCCAACTGCAGGCCAGGACACATTGATGGGTCCTGGCCCACAATTTTTTAATGTAATAGAACAGAGTGAAAATTATTAGAGGATTTGGCATGGAGGAAGGGAAATACAGTTTCAGAAACTTATCCACATATAATTGCATTGGATCACGAGGCTCCCAGGTCTTGGTGTAAACCACTGCTCTAAAAGAGTCACTCCTACAGAGTGGCCACTATGTGGCTTTGAAAAAAAAAATGTGGATTTCTATAAGCTACTGAAAGCTTCAGAAGGGACAAGTGGTAAAGGAAGCCCCCCAGCCAGCCCTGTGTAGCTAATGTCCTCATTTTCTAGGACCTGGGGGATTAGGTTCCAGTCCTGAGTCAGCTATAACTGGCCAGGTAATCATGCGAGGCTTCTCTCAGTGGCATGTTATGAAGATCAAATGCAATAATGGGTGTTAAAATATTTTAAAAGCATCAAGTGCTATGCAAATTTAAGGAGGCACCATTCAGCACTCAATGGCATTTATATATATTGTATGTTCAGCCCCCTACCCCCAGCCCGTGGGTATAGTGGTGGAACTTGGGGCCACATTAATAGTAGTTGAACCTTTATTCTCTGGCTTGATCACCCGCGCTCCAAGTTCCCAGAAAGCTCTGTGCAGCTGAACAAAGTACCAGCCACTCTCTGTGGCTGTACCCCCCTTCTGCAGTCCCCTACTCAGACTCCTTTTTGCCAAAGCACTGTTCTTTCTTATAAAAGGCCATCAGTATTAGTACAGCAGGTGCAGCCCAGCTGATCCCTGATGTGGCCTAAGTGAAGGTCTCCTACCCCTACGGCCCCCAGATCCTGGGCACTCAGAGCCACCAGCCTGCAGGAGTACGGGTGCCCAGCCTCACCCACTGGAGATGGAGTCTGGGCTAGCTCTAAAGGGCTCTTCCCCACCTGCAGGGTCCTATGCTATGGTTCCAGGTAGGCCAAGCTGCCCAGCTTCCACAGCATCCCCATTAGCAGGCCCACTCTTTTTTCTCTGGAGGGAAGGAGGTCTCCCCCCTCCAACGCAGTCAGTGTCCCATGAAAGTAGACTTCACTACATTGTTCTTCTCTTCCTAAAGAGCAGGGTACAGGCTTCTCCTGGCCTCCCCCAAGGGAGCTGTGTTCACTCCTGACCCAATGTGAAAAGGACACAAAACAGGTTTACAGTAAATGCAGATCCAGGGGAGGCAAGTCATTATTCGAGATGGGGTAATTTGGCATGGGACCTATTGAAGACAGTTTCTAGAAGTGCACATTGAAGGCACTTAACAAGTAGTATGCGTGAGGGGTGGCGAGGACAGAGAGGACCAGGAAGAGTGGCAGGACCAATGCCACCATTTCTAAGACCAACCAGTGTGTGAAGAGCATGCCAGTGTGCCTCTCAGGCAGAAGAGAGGACAATAAACTGCATGCCAGTGTGCAGAGACATGAGGCACAATCTGATGCCGATTCTATGTTCTTGTTCACAGTCACTGTTTTGGCAGAAAACAGTCACATTAAGGAGCTGTTGAGGAAACATGGGGTAAACGTCCAGAGTGTTGCTGACATTCATCCAATTCGAGTCCAGCCAGGCCGGATTCTCAGTCACATATATGCCAAGCTTGGTAGGTTGGGGGCACATTTGCCAAGGGAGCACCTCAGTTCTTGGTTTGGGGTCCAAGGGAGACTGATGGTACGTAAGTTCTGAAGAGTTGGGCAAAACACTAAGCAGGCGATTGCGCCGTGATATGAAGGAGAATGCATGAACAAGCACCTGCTCCCCGGCCTGCTCAGCAGGTACTGCTGTAGGCTGGCTTGACCATTTGGCAGATCCGTTGTATAATAAGGAGCTGCCTTTGAAAATTCACAGCAGGAAGAGTCATTTGTGTCTTGACAAGACTTCTAACTTTTATCTATAGTATTAGAAAATGCTCATTTACCCATTAAAATGGAAGGAGTTTCTCTTTAGTTTTCTAGAACCTGACTTTGTTTAGTTTTATGGCTGAATACTAAATAAAAGCATTAATAAAGTTCTTTCAATAATTTCCTTTTGTCCACATTGAAACTGGTGCTATTCATACACATGCATGAAAGAAGGGGGTAGAATTTGTATCTAGATTCAACTTTGTCACATTTTTAAAAAGGACAATGGTACTAGAAAAAACAAACCTCAAACTGGAGATGTAGCTCAGTGGTAGAGCACTTGCCTAGCATGCACGAGGCCGAGTTCTATCTCCAGCACAGCAAAAAAAAAAAAAAAAAAAAAAGTGGGTTATCTAACATAAAAATAAGCCCAGCCTTAGCCTAAGTCACTAGATTACTTGCTACTGTATTTTCTCTAATTCCAGTGTTTCTGTTATTTTTCAAATAGGACGGAATAAGAATATGAAGCTGAGTGGGCGACCATATCGGCACATTGGCGTTCTTGGAACTTCTAAACTCTATGTGATTAGGAACCAAATCTTTACTTTTACACCCCAGGTAAGAAGATCAGGCCAGTGGCAAACCCACCAGCATCCTTTTATTAAGTTTTCTTCTTTGTCTGGTAAGCTTTTCTTCAATGAACATGGCAGAATTCTGCATGCATAAGTTCAGATGGAGACATATAAAGTGATACCCAATACCTTGTACATGTCTTTGCTTATAGTAGGTGTTCAATAAATGTTGATTGAATCAAATTGCATGTGCCATTACTTCCAGTCATCGATATTAGTGAAAGTCACATTGCTTTACAAACTTACTAGTGACATGTCACTTGACTTGCAGCCCTTGTGCTCCTAATCTTAAAATAGTCCTTAACCTTTGTCAGTCTGATTTCCAGGCCCTAACCCCCTATTGGGCTACAGGATATACTGATTATGGAACTTACCTTCAGTGTTTTTGTTTCCAAAGAAAACTAGCCCTATGGAAGCACAAACTAAACTTTTTTTCATCTATTTGGACAGCTAGAAAGATGAATGGTAGGGTTGCTTTGTCAGCATGGGGCTCAGCATGGGGCACAGCATGGCCCCAGCTTACTTGGATACCGGGTTGGCTGTGGAAGCTGCTATTTTTCATTCGAGCCCATGCTGCTCACTTAAACCTTGTGAATTTTTTCCCCTTAGTACCAAATTTCAGTCCAGAGCTGAGCATGTACTAGTCTAGAGGTCAGGAGAACAATTTGATTCTCATCGACATCAGGCAGTAGCGCTTTGAGTTGGCATTAACCAGGCATCAGTCAGGTGAACAGTGTCTCCACATCTCACCTACTCTCAAGACCTCACTTGGAAAGTATCTCCAAACTGAGTAGCCCCAGAAGAAGTAGGAATTAAGGAGTTATTGATTTGCTCTCAGAGACAGTGGTATTGGGCAAAGTCCCCTGTCAGAGGAGCTGAAAACAGATCTAGCCGTGTACCTTTGCCTTCTGTGCTATTTTAACAACAGCTTCTGGGCAGATGACAGGATGATTTGTCTGATCTCAAGGGGAGTGGCCCCATGATGGGTGGATTAAGGACAGCACTGAGCATCTTCCCTGGCAACAAAACTCCAGGATTAGTGCTGCCCTGAGAGACAGCTGGTGTTGTGTGGAAATAAACCAAATGTGGCTCTTTACCTGACCTGTTCTGACTTTCAGTTCACCGACCAGCATCACTTCTACTTGGCCCTGGACAACGAGATGATGGTGGAGATGCTGAGGATCGAGCTGGCTTACCTGTGCACCTGCTGGCGGATGACTGGCAGACCCACACTCACCTTCCCTGTCACACACACCATGCTCAGTAATTTTCTGAATTCCATCTGGCTGAGTCATGCCCCATGGGGTGGTTTGGGTCCTTTTCCAAGTTTAGAACAGATCCCATGGACACAGCTGAGTATTGAAGGGACCCTTAGCAGCTTGGTTTCTTATCTCAGGAGTCTTCTGTGCCATAAGGAATTTAGATTGTGCTGATGAAATCATTTTAGTGCATAGCTGGAAAAAAAGTATTCCCAGATTAAGTAAACTCATCATCACTTTCTTTTTTCTTTAGCAAATGATGGCTCAGACATTCATTCTGCAGTTCTTTCTACAATTAGAAAACTAGAGGATGGATATTTCGGAGGAGCTAGGTAATTGCCTTTTTTTTAAACAATAGTAGCATTGACCTTGCCCTTTTTTTAAAACAAGAGTAGCTTTGACCTTTCTTAAAGTCTTTTACTGCCTTTCTCCCATTTTTCACATCAATTTTCATTTCAATTGCTAAACCTAGAAATATGGCGTTTTAGAGTAAAAAACAAGGAAGTTAAAATTTACCTTATCCTGTCTCCCATGTGGAACTCGAATCAAGTCTAAAACAGCATTCAGTTGATGTCTCTTAAGCTTTTGCAGATACTAGGTAGCCTTGGGCATAGAGAGGTGGGCACATCGACCTCTCTGAAGTGATGTCCTTCCTGGAATACCTTCATGGAGTGCTGTTTCTGTTAAAAAGCATAGAGGAAAACACCCAGTACCTAGGGCTCATCAAGTGCTAAATAAATGTTTGACAAGTAGTATGCTGTCACCTTAAGAATAATTCATAGGGGCTGGGATTGTGGCTCAGTGGTAGAGCGCTTGCCTCGTATGCGTGAGGCACTGGGTTCGATCCTCAGCACCACATAAAAATAAATTAAAAAATAAAGATATTGTATCCATCTACAACTAAAAAATACAATTAAAAAAAAAAAAAGAATAATTTATAGAAGTCAGGCATGGTTGTACATGCCTGTAATCCCAGTAGCTCAGGAGGCTGAGGCAGGAGGATTGCAAGTTTGAGGCCATCCTCAGCAACTTAGTGATGCCCTAAGCAACTTAGTGACAGCTTGTTTCAAAATCAAAAATAAAAAGGGCTAGGGATGTGACTCATTGGTTAAGCACCTGTGGATTCAATCCCTGGTACCAAAAAAAAAAAAAAAGAATAATTCTTAGAACTTGACACGTTCATTGGCAGCCCTGGAGCAGAGCCTGCACAGAGGTCAATGTTCCCCCAGCTTTAGTGAAATGAGATTCATTTGGGTCTATAGACCCAGAGTATGACATCCACTCTGCAGTGTTGTGCTTAAGCACCTTGAGCGACAGGGTGCTGTTCCTCCACAGAAACCCCAACCTGTGTTGTACCTCTGAGTGTCACAGGGGAGAAGATTTTTCTCTAGTAATTATGCCTCATCTTCCTGAATCCTCTGGGATACGCCAGAAGGCCCTTAAGAGAACCTTATTGTGTAGCCTTCCCCCAGCTCAGGGATCCTGCCATTGGGTCCCTGACAGAATGCCAGTTGCTGAGAGCATTTGGGATTTGAAGTAGCCCCTTCTCACTTCATCCCACCCCAGGGTTCCTGCTGCCACAGGAAAGTCAAGGTCATTTTTTTTAAATTGGTAAAAAAACATGTACTATTCCCATGTTAACCATTTCTACATGTCCAGTTCAGTAGCATAAAGGACATTCACGTTGTTGTGAGACAGTTTTTCCTCTTGCAAAGCTGAAACTCCAAACCCATTAAACTTCCCCTCCCCTGGCCCTGGCACCACCTTCTACTTTACTCTTTATGCCTGTGAGTGCAGGTAGACAGCACATCTGAGTGAAATCATGCAGCATTTTGTGTGTGTGTGCATATGTGACCATTTATTTCACCTAACATAATGCCCTCAAGGTTGTCACTGTATTTCTAACTCAGGCCTCAGTCAATTTGCAGCAACCCCTTGAGGCTGGTGTCTCTACCCACAGAGTTTGCTGTTGGTCTTGCTATAGACTGGAAGTGGCTCTCCAAGCAGACGTCTCCTGGCCCCTTGGCAGTGT
>PVHX01025879.1:0-21637 GCA_004024805.1 Geosciurus inauris | reverse complement strand
TGTTCTATCATTAAGCTACATCCCCAGCCCTTTTTTTCTTTTTGAGACAGGGTCTCACTACGTTGCTGAGGCTGGTCTTGAACTTGTGCTCCTTCTGCTTCGGCCTCCAAGTCCTGGGATTATAAGTATGTGCCACCTTACCTGGCTAGTTGATAACCACTTTTAAGTATACACCAATTGTTCAAGTTACGTTAAGCTTTTTTTTACATTGTTCTATTTCAACTGTCCTCTGATCTCACTGAAATGATGGCAGGAATCAATGTCTAAATCATTGTGTTCTTTATTTAAAGTGATGCCCCAGACAAAAATAATTCAAAATAAGTTGCCAATGTGGACTATACCCTAGCTTAACCAGTTCTATAGTCTTTTTATTTTTTATTATTACTTTTTGTGGTACTGGAGATTGAATCTAGAGCCTGGCACATGCTAGGCATCATTTTATTAAAATGTTTAAACTACATATTTCTTTTTTCACTTCTCCCTTAAGAAAGCTAAAGCAGTAAAGATCTAAAAATCTTGGATATCTGTTTACTTTTGTATGCCTCAAAAGTCTACCAGGTTTACCTAATCATCATAGTAATCAAAATGTTAGATGTTAATTTTTATGACTTTTTACAAAACCATTTTTAAGGGAAATCTGATGTCTATTTTATTTCCATTAGAAAAATACTATCCTATATAAAACATTGGTCTACTTTCTTCTCCTTTACTTCTATCATTCAAGATTGAAAATTTATTTTACTCAAGTAAAAGCAGAATCACATATCTAACATGAGAACTAAATATTTCACATCATTAAATTAATAAGATTTAACTGAATTAGGTTTGCTTTTTATTATTTTTCAGGAACAATAATTTATCTTTCCTATATGTTATTTCCCCTGTACTTTTATTTACTTGAGTGACTATATAATGATCATCCTTCTCCCATATTCAGCAATAAGTAAGTATACATAAGTATAATTTATAGCATCGGTAACTGGATTCATTATCTAATATTTAGTTCATGTCAGATCTCTTTATGATATGGTATTTCTATGATAAATTCAGATATTTTAGTCACAGGCACACTTTCCAACATCAATTGTAAAAATCAAGATGTTAACTTAAAGACAAGATGAGCATAACACTGCCCACTTGTAGAGCTGAGGTCCTTGGACAGCTACTGCTTCAATTTCACTGTGTGCTCCTTTAAAGCAGCAACCTGGTAAGCAGCTATAGCAGGAATATTGCTGTTGAAAATACTGTTTATAGATTTATTGACAGTACTGAAGTCATATCAGCCAGCAAAACTGTTGCTTTGACCACATTAGTGAAGTCACAGCCCACAGCTTTCAGAATTTCACCCGTTTGTAAGAGCTTGTTTAGTTTCTGCTGCTATCCCTCCTGGTACAAGCTGTCTACTAAAAGGGTCCATGCCTATCTGTGCAGAGATGTAAATGGTTCTGTCCACACAGACACTGCTTGACTACAGGGACCAATGGCCCTCAGAGTTTTTGTGATGCTGATCAACTTTCTGATCAGGGACAACATATGTAGTTCTTTCTCTCTGGGAGGACAAACTCCTACACTACCTCTGCTTGCTTCTCACCCAAGAACATGAAATTGTTTTGATTATTCTACTGGCTCACAAAACAATTCTAAGTCAGCACTATTCAGCAGAAATACAATACAAGACACATAATCTTGAATTTTCCAGTAGCCACAATAACAAAAGTTTTTAAAAAGGCGAAGTTAAGTTGGTTGTGGTGGCACACACCTGTAATCCCAGCAGCTTGGGAAGCTGAGGCAGGAGGATTACCAGTTCAAAGCCAGTCTCAGCGACTCAGCAAGACCCTAAGCAACTCAGTGAGACCCTGTCTTTAAATGAAATATAAAAAAGGGCTGAGGATGTGGCTCAGTAAGCGGCCCTGGGTTCAATCTCTGGTATTAAAAAAAAAAAAAGGCAAAGTTAATTTTACTAATATATTTTATTTAACCCAATATCTCCAGAATATATTTTAATATTTATTCACATAAAAATTATTAAAGAGACTGTTTTCATACTCAGTCTTTGAAATCTGGCATATACATATAGAACATCTTAACCTGGATGTTAAATTTTCTTTGGAAATACTTGATCTGTATTTAAATTTCATAAAATTTATGGTCATATAGATTTACATACTGAGGTTGTTCCAAACAACTTAAAAATTTTCCAATAAATGGAGTATCCATTTTAAATTAATTAAATGAAAAATTTAGTTCCTCAGTCAAGCCAGCCACATTTCAAGTGATCCTGAGTCATGTGTTGGTAGTGTCTACGTAGGCTACCATTCCTCTAAGCAAAAAAGGATACTTACTATCAGTATACATATGAAGAAATAAGGTCTCAGAGATAAACATGAACTGCCCAAGAGCACAATACTAGAGGAAAACTTGGAACTCAAACTCATGGTTTTTGATTCCCAATATGTTAATTCTTTCCAAAAATACTGAGTGCTCAAAATTAGATGCTCACCACTATTCTCAGGGTTGAATCTATGAAACCTACTGCAATTACCACTCTATCACACTGCTTACCATTTTATAAATGTACTTAATGTTTAGCTGTTATTAAAAGCTGATTTTCAGTAATCTTTAGAACTCCTATCATTTAAGTAGAACTTACTGACTAGTTAAAGGGATTAAAAAATACACGTAAGCATACTTAGAATAAGAACTTACTTGATAAGATTTTCCAAAGACTGCTCCTTTACTTTGATGTCTGTTGGAAATGAAAAATAATTCTTTTAATTTAATTAAGTATTTTATACAAAACCCTATTGTAAACTTTAATTAAGAGTCACCTAAATTTTGGGGAAACATTCTGCCCAAATGTATCCAAAAATGTTCATGTGAGAGTGTAAGCTCACACTGTGTCCAGTCATTTTATATGGAAATCAGAGAATAGCTATGGTTGTGCAAAGGCCACTAGTTAAAAAACAAACATGAGCTTGGCCCTGAGACCCTCCTGCAGAAATCTAATTTCCTACTAGAAAAAAAGACAAAGGAAAGAAGTAGATAAATATTGGCATGTACACTACCTAACAGCTAATCAAAATCTTTGTTTTCATTTCTACTAGCTCGCAACTGTACAGACTCAAATGAAAAGCCTTGTCACATTCCTATTCTGACCGATTTGTCAGGCACCAGAATTAATGGATTCAACTTAAAGAGAAAGAAGATTCTTATCACATTTTGAAAAGAAACTTTTGCTTTCTTATGAATGATAAGACATGACATAATTATAAATAAATACTTTAGTACCAAGTACTCATACTTTTAACGGCTTCGGAGCACTGACTGTGTGTCAGACACTGTGCGCCAGTACTGGGGCATTCAGGGACCTGCCCAGACATCATCCCAGCTCTTGTGAAGCTTGACAGTCCACACATCACAAATATTTGATCCTTTACACTTTTTAACCACTGATGGTTTAGCTGAATTATTTGGTAAAAGGTGGAAAAGCAGAATCATTCTACATCCTCACAGGAACTCTGCACACAACAGCAAGAGCAACAGCTGCTTCCTGTTTTACATGCCAAAGCAAATGGTTCAACCAAAGTTTGTTTTTGTAAAAATAAATATAGTGCAACTGAAGAGCCTTTGACAGACTTCTACAACTTTCTTAAGTGAATATAAAAGTTTTTCTTATACATGATACTAAAGAATTTGCTTACAAATTATAGGAGAGATTAATCTCCTATATATAAGATTTAAATGTTCTTGAAGTCAGTGGTGAAATATTTTTCACATTTAAAATATCATTATTTAATATTTCCACTTGTCTGACACAGATGGGAATGTTATTGAAAACATGGCCTCTAACACAATTAATGATATAAGTTGTCTTCAAGATTACTTTTCAATGATAGGTATTTATAAGGTTTTGAAAAGTTCAACACATTAATTTATTCACCTTAAGCTTCAGAAATATTACTTTTGACAGATCGTTCATATTTTAAACTTTTTTAAAAAAATTTTAACTCTACAGTATCGGATTTTTAAAGTAAAGATAGTTGAGAATTTTTATAGGCAAATGCTTTTTAGTTGAACATAAGATTGCACCAGCAAATTAGTCTTCAGCCAGTCTTTAGTCTTTTTCCCACAAGCCATCTTTCCCTCTTTTGTTCTACTTGCTGGAATGTAAGAGCTTCTCTTACTTATCTTGGTGCCAGGACATAGCATAATGTAAAGTATCCAGGTGATACTTCATAAACATTTACTGGATAAATTTACTTAAGTGGCTCTCCTACTAGCCACCCTTTAAACAATATAACTTGTAATTCCTTCATAAAATATTTACAACTTCTCTATCTTTGTTCTTGGAAATATCTGTACAATTAATGCTATCTTTACAAAACTGCTGATTACATCATATACATAGGTCTTGGCTGAGTAAATTTTAAATCTCTATGGTTTCCTACCATGATTTATTCTCATGGCTTATTGGCCCACAGTAGGCATTCAATAAATACATACTAATTTAAGTGATGAGAATGCCAGATGATTAAATGATGAGATCTATGGTTTGAGGATTTGGAATCATGACATCCGATACTTCATACCCTGTTCCTGCTTTTGTTAATAAAGCAAGAAAGACATATTGTTTAACCTTGTTTGTCTTTTCCCAGGAAAGCTAAGAAAAGAAGACAGCTCTTAGAAAGAGAACTCAAGGGCCAAAGTTCTGGTTTGTCCTTCCTGTCTCTCTATACAATAGAACTTAATTGTTCTTTAAACTTTCATGTGCATAACCCATTAGTTCCAAGCTAGGTTTCAAAACTCTGAGAGCAGGACCCATGTTGAATACTTCCTTATTATTCTAAAAGAACCTAACTCCACGTTGGGCATGGAAGAAGTGCTCAATAAATAACTTATAAGCTGATTTTCTACTTTAAATATTTTTCTTATTTTTTCAACAGAAAAAAAAGTGTTTATTGCATAGTAATATAAATATCTTTAGAAGCTGATTTTTGGAGGGGGGGGGTACTGGAGATTGAACTCAGGAGCACTTGACCACTGAGCCACATCCCCAGCCCTATTTTTGTGCTTTATGTAGAAGCAGGGTCTCACTGAGTTGCTTAGCGCCTCACTGCTGCTGAGGCTGGCTTTGAACTCGTGATTCTCCTGTCTCAGCCTCCCTAAGTGTTGGAATTACAGGCTTGCGCCACCGTGCCCGGCTCAGAAGCTGATTTTTTTTAACCTGCCTTTTCAAAGTTTTCCAAAAGACGTACCTTGCTTACTCTCCTTTCCCTCATCTCTAATGGACCTATGGGGAAAACAGAGGTAGGCTACCTCTTAGACACTTCTCTCCCTGTTTTGTTTTAAAAATTCTCAGTCTTGCTGTAAAGCACATATCTACTCTAGTATCTGGGCACCAATGAATCTTCATTTTTATTCCTCAGTTAAACATACTTGTATTTCTTCCTTTAATAAAAGTCCTTTTAACAGCTATCCTCCCCGTCACTCTACTCGGAGCTTCAACCCACTGCTGACCTTAACTAGATCTAAGCTTGGACTAACAATGGCACAGGCCACACCAACTAGTAAGTGTATTAGTGTTCTTGTTAGTAAAGATTATGAAAAAGTAAAGACCAGTATCTTCTCATGGGAATCAAGGACAAAACTATACATTTGATTAATTGCTAACAAAAGCACTAAATCCCACTGGCAATAATCTAAAATTAGAAAATAAATCATACAGCTAATTGTGGGATAGAAACATAAGCCAAAGAAGTACTTATGGCCCAAACTAGATCTAGAATCAATTAGGCGTCAATGTGAATAAAATAAAAGGAATATAATCTGGCTAGAACTAAATGCACTAGAAAGAGTTAAACATTTTGTGTCAATGACCAAGTCTGAGAAAATAAACTAAAAAAAATTTAACCAATTAACTTCCATAAATATTTACTTACAGCTGCACTGTGCTAGATTTTGAGGCACTTTGAGGTTCATTTTTAAAGAGAAAAATGAACAAGCAAAGTCCCTGCTTTTATGAAGCAGGGAAGAAATCAACCCAAGTTAATAAAGTAATTCAGATGGAAAGAGAGCCACTGAGAAGATACAGGGTACAGCACATGACACTAGACAAAATTCCACTCCAGGTCAAGAGCTGGCAATTTTCTGTAAAAGTCTGCATGACAATTTAAGTTCTGAGTACCACCAAATCTCTTCTACTAGTACTCCTCATTGCCACTCTAGCACAAAAGTAGCCACAGACAATACAGAAATGAATATGTGTGGCCATGTTCCAATAAAATCTTCCTCACAAAATAAGCAGCAGGCCAGAAATAATACATGGGTGGGCACCAGTTTGCTAACCCCTACTCTGGATATTAATCTCATTTGTACTCCACAGGAAATACCACCCATTACTGAAAATGAGTTATAATCTTTTCTATTAAGACATATTGATTGGATTTCATAGCGATTAGGTTAAACAAAAGTATATATAATTGAATAATATATATTATTATTATAAAAGTGAACATATTGTGCCAATAACTGAAAAGTTTTTGGCAAATAGAAATCTTTTCTAATGTTTTGCATATCTATCTGTATTATTATACAGGACAAAATCATGGGTTCATCCTCTGCCCTGAACACATTTGCCTGGGTGATTTCATAGTATCAACGAAACAGTATAATTCAAATTATGTTCTTAGGACTGACACCAGTATGTAAACTTGCTGTCACTAGCAAATGACAAAGCAACAAAAGATGTAAGAGTGTTTGTAAACATTTAAAGTAATCTAACACTGAAATAAAAGAATAAGAATTAAAATATAGTTTTTTAAAACACACACACACACATTTAAAAACAAAAACCCTGGTCCTTTATCAGAAATAGTTTGAGAAGTACTGCTTGAAACAATCCCATAAGGCAATAGGGATTTCTCCTATTCAATAAATATGAAGACAAAAGTTAAGGAATATCCCATGATATTCTCTAGCCAATAAATGGAATAGTAAGTAGAAGCACTGGGATTTTATCTTCTGATTCTAACTCTAAGTATCATTTCAGAGGTCAAAGATGTCAGTTAGCTGTGTTCTACTCATCAGCCAGAGATTAAAGCTTTAATGCTAGTGTTTCTACAACATATGCTATTAGAACAGGGACTAACAAATCTGAGTCAGTACATTTTCAGGGCCTCTGTTAGGGAGAAAAGCCCATGTCCTACTGTTTCCATGTTGTTGCTACACAAAGACAGCAATCCTAGCTCTTTCTATACCAAGCAGGAAATAGGATTTGGGCAGGATGGTTCAGTGAAGAGAACAATGAATAGAGGACTATCTGAATTCTACCAGTTTGCCACCAATTAGTTACATGGCATTGGAGAAAATTATTCAGTGTTACTAGGTCTCAACTTTATCTGTAAAACAGGTTTCAATAAGATGATCTCCAGAGTTTCTTTTGGATTTATCACTCTAATTTTGAAAGCATCAATACTATAGACTTCAAGAAACATTGTAAGAAGATGCAGGATATTTAAGGGTAAGAATAAATACAAGTCCTCTAACTTGCAATAAGTTAACAAAAAGAAGGCCTTGATGGACAAATGGGTAAGGTATGGAATGTTGGAGAGGATCTACAGGTCATAAGAGGAAGCAGCATGAACTATTGTGTATATGCAGGAATAGCCTTGAGGTATCTGGAGAAGATAAAGTGTTTCCCTGTGAGTATGGAGAAGTGCCACATACACAAAATGGCTAGATCGTGTCCTTCTTACCTCTAGTTAACTAACCATAGGACAGTTTTCACCATAACACAAAATCAAAATTTGATCAATCTGACAACTCCGTATTGTAACTTTTTTTTATTGGTTTTTAAATTAGTGTATTATGGATACACATAAAGGCGAAATTCACTGTGGCATATTCATATGTTGTCATAATAAAGTTAGGTCAGATTTATTGCACCATCCCTCCTATCCTTTTCCTGTCCTCCTCCCTCTCCTCAATCCCCTTCCTCTACTCCCCTAATTTCTATTTTCATGGAATGCCCCCTGCTTCCACCATTTTCTTTCATCCCCTTATTTCAGTCTTAGCTTCCATATATCAGAGAAAACATTTGACCCTTGACTTTCTGGGTCTGGCTTATTTCACTTGCGAAGAGCCTCCGATTTCCATACATTTACCAGCAAATGCCATAATTTCATTCTTCTTTATGGCTGAGTAAAACTCCATTGTGTATATATATCAAGTTTTCTTTATCCATGAATACCTAGGATGGTTCCATAGCCTGGCTACTGTGAACTGAGCTCCTATAAACACTGATGTGGCTGTATGGCTACAGTATGATGATTTAAGATCTTTTTGAGATATATCAAAGAATAGGATAGCTGGGTCATATAGTGCTTCCATTTCTAATTGGGGGTGGGGGTCTCCATACTGTTTTCCAGAGTAACTGCTAATTTCTAGTCTCCCAACACCATATTATGACTTTAAGAAAACTCCAAACTCTTACCTAGTAAGCATAATGTATGCATGCCATTCTGTCTGTTCTTTTTGACTTTGTCAAAGAAGCTTTCTGGTCTCCAAGTGTCTGTCCAAAAAACAATAGAAACTGTCTCGCCAAATTTATATAACTAGAAAACATGAAAACATTAATTAATGATTAAACAATTCACTACTAATTCATAGAAAATTTAATTCCTTTATAACCAAAATAAAAAGTAAAAACCAGAGCTGGTAGTGCAGTGGTACTGTGCTTGCCTAGTAAGCCCAAGGTTCTGGATCCCCAGTACCACTAAATAAATAAATAAATAAATAAGAGACCCAGATTTGATAGGGTCAAATCAATCTGTCACAATAAAAAGTAACAAATAATCCGGTGCACTGTAGCTGGTTTATTTATATTGTCCCTTTCAGTAGTAAGCTCCTAGTAGTCCTGTAGTCAGTATAGAAATATTTAACCAATCCAAATTTAGCTATGTAATCACTGAAAATATTGAAATAAAGAACCTACAAGGAAAAATAAGTCTTTTGAGAATTCTCAAAAGAAGGTTTTATGAGGTTAATATTATTATTCTCATTTTATAGATGAGACCACCAAGGCTTAGAAAGGTCAACTGACTCACCTAAGATCACACAGCTAATAATAAAAAAGAAGTACTCAAACTTGGGTCTGAGAGAATGCTCCTTTCTTTTTTTTTTTTTTTTTAAATATTTTTTTTAGTTGTAGATGGACACAATGTCTTTATTTTATTGCTTTGTATGTGGTGCTGAGGATCGAACCTAGGGCCTCACGCATGCGAGGCAAGCGCGCTACCGCTGATCTACAATCCCAGCCCCGAGAATGCTCCTTTCTATCTATCATATTATCTCAATAAAATTTATGAATTGCATACAAACTCCAATCACTGTTTAAAACCTATACCCCTTAGCTTAGCAAGATTTTTATGTTTTCCCTCACTATAAAGTATAATGATCAAGGTCTTTTCTCCAATCTCATCCTTTCCACCCAAGTGGCCCACTCTAATTCACCATTACCACAACCAAGCAGTTTGTTTCTCTGATCCAGTCTTGCTGGATCCATTCACTTAAGTGGAGTCAAATTCCAAACCTTATGCTAAGAAAATCCAGTTTTGAATTCTGGCTGGGCACCTTGTTAGTTGTGTGATGTTACTCTAAGTCTGTATCTCTGAAGTAGGAAGAGTGATAAAACACTGTCCCTCCTACTCCTAAGGTTGCAAGGATCAAATAACAAAAAAATTACTCAAATAGTAGAGTGATACACTAATATTAGTTCTTATCTAGGCACTGTGCAAAGGAAGTTTATTTTCAAAGACTTAATGTATGGTAAAACATAACACTAAACTTGTTCTGTGAAGATTTAGTTCTTCAATTTCAGCAATGCTTGAAGGAATTTATAACAGCTAGAAAGTACTAAACTCTGAACATCATATCTAGTCCTGTCAGAAATTAACTGTGTACCTAAATAGCTCTGTGACTTCAGGAAGTCACTTAGTTTCTCTAAGCCTTGTGTTCTTCATCTGGAAATGAAGAAACTGGCCTAAAACAGGGCTTAGTCATCTGCTTCCAGCAGCCTAGGCTTCTCATATTAGTTTCAGAAGCTGCTGCGAGAGGTGGTGGGGAAGCAGACAGGAAGGAAATCAGAGGAGGAGGGGTATTCAGAGTCCTTCATACATATTTCCCCAGAGAAGCTCAAAATTTCTTGGTTTTATATTTTGAGGTCTTAAAAACTATAATGAACATTTATAACGTGACTTCAAATTCTATAGGGAAGGTTCGTCATGTTACTCACGGGCTACAGCCTCCAACTTACCTATCAAATAGGGGCTTTATTCCTCAAGTCCACTTGAAAGCTGTCTAAAGGTATTCTCTCAGAGAAGTCATGCTATTCAGCACATGACTACGCACAGGGCAATGTGCAGAGGCCCATAGTATACCAAGTATTCAGAGTCATGAATCTTTTTGTCACATGTGACAAGATTTCTCTGTGAAAAATGTATTTTGAGTTCCAATGTGGGATTTCTGGATACACTCCCCCTGCACCAAGCTCAAAGGAATGGCCCTATACCTGCTGAAGTGTGACTGTTATTGTCCTATGAGAGGCAAATTTATCCAATAATTATTTAATATAGGTTACCTACTACATGTACTGGCTGACAAGTCAAATAATCTTCCTGATTCTTGGGAGGAAACCTCCTATAAAATGAGTTTAATAACTATAAAGTTAATAATTGAGATCTTAAAGGTTAAATAACAAAAAGTATATAGTGTCTTGTACTGTAAAGACTCAGTAAATGATACAAATTTAATTATGCAATAATGATCATGTTTATAATGATATGAAGAGGTTCTAAAATACTATACCCTGATATAACCTAGCTCCATTTCTTACTGGAGTGAGCTCAAACATATTACTATATATTTGAAACTGTACTTACGACTTAATTCTGATATATTCAACTATATACATTCTTCTTCTTAAAAAAGGATTTTTCACCTCTCTGCTCAAACTTTGAAATACTAGTTCATGAAAAACTTCATGGGAAAACTAGGTTGAAGAAAATTCTATATGAACACTTTAAATGGGTCACATGTTTTAAGAGACGTGGAAATACAGTCATGGAAGCAAATAACTAAGTTTTTCATTCAAAAAGGAAGTAAAAAGTCCTTTAAAAGAGAACTGAGATGCTAGTCACGCAGAAAAACACTAACTGAAGAGTGCTGTGTAAAAGTGTCTTTGAATTGTTTAACTTGGGGGAATTAAAGACAACCTCACAGAAGTACTGCTTTCCAGGACCCTGATTTATAAACTGTAACCACTTCTGTGGCTGTGGTGAAGACCTCTTCAATGAATCCTGGAACATTATGCAAACAGTTTCACCATTTAGATGTCAGTACTTCAAAGAACAGAAGGACCAGTTCTTTATGTTTCACAACCAGAGGGCTTACCAGTAAACTCTAAGAAGAAACTGGAGCAAAACCATACAGAGAGGAGAACTGATGCTGTAGAAGCCTAAATACTGAGCTGCCTTTGTGCTATGATCATTTTTCTCCAAAACATTATTATTGCAAATCGAAATTTAAAGACTACAAAATCAGTTGCTTTCTAAGAAACAGTTGGTAGACACGGGCCCTTTACATTTTAACCTTGAGTAATTTAGAGAACGCAGTTTTCCTAATTTGACATTGGATTATTTATCTATTAAAGAAAAAAAAATACTACAAAACCCTTCAACTCAAAATCATCTAGTTATTATGGATAAGGCAAAATCTATTTAGAATGAGAAGATGCACAAGAAAGAAAATAATAATGGGCAGTAAATAATAAGTATCAGATATGAGGTATAAGTATTATTTGAATTCAGTATTTGCCCATTAGACAGCACCTGAAAGTGATTTCTGAAAAGACAGGGTATGAGCTGGACTTCAAAGGATCGAGTTTAGTGTTGAATTTGAGCATGGGGGAAGAATGAGATAATATGAACTAAGCAGCAGAATAACATAAAGCAATTATCTAGAAATACCTAATATCCTTGACTTGCCTCTAATCTGTATCTCTGATTCCTGACATTTTTCAAAGTGCCAGTTCCTGTAATTACAGTTATATAATTTACACAGAAACTGACCACTCAATTCATTCCCTACCAGCTTGCTTTGAGCCCAAACACTACCTGCCTGAGGAACCCTAACAGTCTTCCAACTCATCTCACTGCCACTAATAATTCTTTCCTTTCAGAAATGTAAATCTTTATAAAACTTCATTTCACCATTAGGTTTTAATGCTTTTGTTATTTTGTATTACAAATAAAAATATTTTCTGTGGTTCTTTGTTTAAAAATCTGTTAAATCTAGGAGGCTACACATGTCTGTCTTAAATCAGATCAGTTAAATCTATGAAGAATGAGGGAAAGCCAAACCAGCAGAATTGTCAAAACTTGCACCACAAAACCACATAATAAAAAGTGACTAGTTTTCTCTTCTACACATAATACAGGTTTTAGAGTTGTTTTGTTGTTGCTTTTATCCTCAAAGGAACTTTGCTTAACAATTTTTGCTGACACTAACAAAGATTATGAACCTAGCCAACCTAGCCAACTTAGACTCAAAAGTTGACTATGACTTCATAAACAGAAGAGCTACAAAATGTATACCCTCACATATAAATGACAGAATTCATTTAAGAATAAATGAAAAAAATCACAATATAAAGCACATAATTCCAAAGACATGATCTGACTTGGGTGGAGGGATAAACAATTCAACTAATGAAATACTGATTAAGTGCATGCCACTATGATAAAATGCAATGAAAAGTGTAAATATGAGTAAATCAAAAAGTTTAATAATATGAGCCGGGCCTGGTGGCAAACGCCTATAATCCCAGCACTTTGGGAGGCTGAGACAGGAGAATCTAGAATTCAAAGCCAGCCTCAGCATCAGCGAGGCGCTAAGCAACTCAATGAGACCCTGTCTCTAAATAAAAACACAAAACAGGGCTGGGGATGTGGCTCAGTGGTCGAGTACCCTGAGCTCAATCCTTGGTACCAAAAAAAAAAAAAAAAAAGAGAGAGAGAGAGAGTGAGTTTAATAATATGGCAAAAACACAAGTAACTGAACATTGTGGCCAGGGTGGTGGGACATGCCTGTAATCCCAGCAACTCAGGAGACTGACACAAGAGGAACATACATTCAAGGGCACCCTGTTTCAAAATAAAAAGTACAAAGGGCTGGGAATGCAGTTTAGTGGCAAAGTGCCCCTAGGATCAATCCCCATTCCAAATAAATAAATAAACGAACAAACAGACATACAAAGTATTTACCAGAACTTTTTGAGTAGAAGAATGATACAACTAGAACCAGTTTAAAGATAAAGCTAGGAATTGAAAAAGAGGTGGTAAGGTGCTATTAAAATAATGATTAGAAACAGTAGTAAGTAGAAATAAAAAAAAAAGAAAAAAAAACTTTTAATATGCCAGTGATTTAGCAGGTAATCAAAGACACTTCTTACATGACTAAAGGAAAAGAAAGAGCTAGATGAGTTCTAATGTTAGACAACCATGTGGATCTCTACTAGACTTATTACCTAGTTCAGTGTTCTTTGTACTACGTTAGCTGTCATGGAACCTGGACAACAATGAAACCAACTTGTGCTTTTGAAAACAAACAGCCAGATCTACTACAAGGTCAACAATGCTGATTATCACAATGAGTGTTACAGTATGAAAAGAAGGAAATGAGTTGCTAGTTTTTGAAAGTGATATACTTTTTTTTTGTCAAAGCAGATTATATAAACAAAAGTACATATGACAATACTCAAGGTCACTTGTGCAACAAGCAGAGAAATTGGAAGCACTTCATAATGATGAGAAAATTACACAACCATTTTTTATTTGCTATTGCCTCTTCTTTCCACCAAAACATAAACTCCTTAAAAACAAAGTCTGTATAAGTCAAGTTTATCATTGCATCCAAAGGCACTTAATAAGCAAATAATCTATTTGTTGAATGAATGAATCATTATTTACCTTAAAGATGTCTAATTCAGAAGCCCCTCACACATTTTACAAGAAAAATTTTCATTAGGAATACAGGGTTTGTAGTAAGGAATTTTTAAGTTATTTATTTATGGTACTAGGAATTGAACCCAAGGACCCCCAAGGATACTTCACTACTTAGTTACATCTCGAGTAATTTTCTAAATTTTGAGATAGCGTTTTGCTAAATTGAGGGTCTTACTAAATTGCCAAGGCTGGCCTCAAACTTGTAATCCTCCTGCCTCACCCTCCCAAGTCATTGAGATTACAGAGTAATTTTTTATAGCATTCTGTAAAAGAATGCATATGAACTACATATATATATATATATATATATATATGGATGTTTGTATGCATATGCAAGTGTTAGTTATGCCAATACCAATCATCATAAATACTGATAAACAAGAATCTTTTGTTGGCTAATAAACTGCAAATTTAATGAAAAAATATTTAATGATTGATTCTAAACTCTCCATGCTATTCCTTTAGAAAACAACAAATCAATAGGATAGCTCAAAAAGGACTGATAAACTGATAGCTTAAAAGTCTGTGCCCAGGGGGCTGGGGCTGTAGCTCAGTGGTAGAGCACTTGCCTAGCATGCATAAGGCACTGGGTTCGATCCTCAGCACCACATATAAATAATAAATGAATAAAATAAAAATTCATCAACAACTAAAAAAATACTTAAAAAAAAAAAAAGCCTGTGCGCATTCTTAGGCTAGGAATTTCATACTACTACTCTTGAAACTGAGGCAAAGATCATGGGAAGCATAAATTGTTCAGGTCTAGCATAGCACCCAAAGTGGCACCTATGTTTAACAAACTAGATGGCTGTTTTTGAAATCATGGGAAAGCTCTTTCACAGAGATGACAGAATGCATTTTGAAAGTACATTTCCCTTTTAAAATCTTAAGCAAGAGAGCATGACAAGGTAACCTGTAACATTTCTACATTTGGCAAGGGTACTTCTGGGTATATATCTAAAAATATATTCTTCCAATCTGCTATGCTACAAGAAAGATAATACAATTCTTTACCTTTCTAAATTTTTTATTCATCTAGGTTGGTGGTTTTCAAAGTGAGGTAGCTATATCAGTAACTTCAGTATCACCTGAGCATTAGAAATTTAAATTCTCATATCCCATCCCAGATTTACTGTATCAGAAAGTCTAAGGATAAAACTCAGTAATTTGCTTCACTAGACCACTAGGTGACTATGAAGTTAAATTTAAGTCTGAGAACCACTCGTTAAGGCTATTATTTCTTCTATAAATGCTAGTGTAAACAGTAAAGAGAAAAAGGCCAGCTATGGTAAGAAAGGGAACTTTGCCAAGGTTCTTGCTTTATGAAGAATATCAACTAACTGCAGATCAAAAGTATTTGGAGGGAAAACTGCTCCTGTGTTTTTCTTGTCATTATTCCCTAAACAATACAGCCTAACAGCTATTAATATACACTTACATTGTACCAGGTATTATAAGTAATCTAGAGATGATTTAAAGTAATGGGAGGATGTGTGTAGCCTATACGTAAATACACCATTTTATATAAGGGACTTCAACATTCACAAATTTAGTATTTATAGGGATCTTGGAACCAAGACAAATGAAGTGATCTTTTAAGCCATTTTATTTTTTAAAAAAAACTATGTACAAAGAATCAATAATTACCTCTTTTTTCTAGGACATGAATGATTTGAGTGGTACAAAATGTGTATCTTCACAGAAATTTCACCAATCCACAGACAGAACCTAGAAAGGCACTTCCTGTTTTTTACACAAGTAGTAAATCATTACACATCCAGATTAGATAATAAAACCAAGATGAGGAGAAAATGATTTGTGGCTACTTAGACAAATCCTAAACACAACCATGAGAAAGTCAAATATTTTGAAAAAATAATATTGTAAACATGGATATAAATTCAGGGGCTTATATGGAAACTGCCAATTCTCACAGTAAATTCTTTCTCAAATGCCTTCATCCATTCTAGACATGAAAACAATGGCTTCTCTATCAGTGTAGAAGATCAGAAGGACAAGGTCATTGAGATTTAGTTCTAAGTAGCCTGGACAACAGATTTACATGAATGTATTTTTGTTTATTTTTTTAAAATGCTTACGAAAAGGAAAAAAAATTTTATGATAATTTAGAGCATAATTTAAATGTTATGATAATTTAGAGCAAAACATGATGGAGAAAGGGCTAGTTATCTTCCTAATTAAAATCAGTGTTTTAAAAATGTTTCATTAGCTTAAGGTTTACACATCTTTATCACATGGCAATTCCCCTCTTTTTTCCATTCTTCCAGCAATCATCAACTTTTAAAAGGTAGCATTGTTTAAATGGAAGAATACTGGACTGAGAATCAAAGAGTTTTAACCCCATCTTTGCTACTATCTACTTGAATAACCTTGGGAATATCTTTTTGGAGTCATGTTCTCCAACTCTAGCTTTCATTGTAGCACTAACATTTTATGTTTCTGTGAACAGCATTCACCCTGCTGCAACCCAGCAATGTTCGAAAATCTTAAACTGTAAAAAAAAGACTTGAATTGACAAGAGTTTCTAAAGTGTACATTTTAGACAAAAGAGAGCAAAATTCTGTGCCAATTTAAACATAATGACTAAGAGTAAGTGACGACCCACGTATACTTTTCTCTGGTTCTTCACAATCAAAAGAAATATTTTGAAATGAATAAATGGCTAGTCAACTAAACTGAGCTATTCTTCTAAGTAATACAGGAAATAGAGTGTCCTCTACGAGATACAAACAGCACTAGTGTCTGATACTAATGTATCTCCTTGTAAATTATCTATCTTTACATTTTACATTTCAAGAAGACACACTAGGGAATATATTATATCACAGAGTGTAAGATGTACATTTTTCTATTGTAAAATTATATGAAATTGGAATATGTCTTCACAATCATTGATGTCTTAAAACCACTGTTGGCCATGTAGAAGCCACAGTTGTTATGGATTATGCATATGTGAACATCAGAACACAAACATCAAAACTGGAAAACTCAAGTCAGCAGCTTAGGAAACAAATCTTAGAAGAGAGTTGTAGAGCACTCTTTTAGCTGCTCAAAACTAAGGTTGTTGGAGTTAAAAAATAACTACACATTGATAATTGCAAAGCTGGCTTAAAAGCCTAACATGATTGCCTTTCACCTTTTATTGATTCTTTTAACAAACACAGTATCACAATGCTATTTTTTTTCTTTTTGTGGTACTAGGGATTGAATCTCAGTCCTTGCATATAAAGGCAAGTGTTCTACCACTGAGCTATATCCCAGCCCTTTTTTATTTTACAACAGGTTCTCCAAAGTTGCTCAAGCTGGTCTTGAACTTGCAATTCTCATTTCAGCCTCCTAGGTAGCTAGGATTACAAATATGCACCAACTCACCCAGTAAAACAATGCTCTTGATGTTGCGGAAAATAATACTGTGTAGATAAACATGGGTCTCAACAATGGTGATTGTAACTCATTTGAATGAATATAAAAAGGATCTAGGATAACTTAAGCAACGTAATTAGCTTTGTTTTCCTTTTAATGTAAGTGTAATTTGAATATAAAATCAAAACTATAGCTAAATCTAAATGGCTATTCCAAGAGGGAAGATAAAACCTAAGTTATAGGAAAATTTGCTATAAAAAACTTAGTATATATTAAATAGTATACTATCAAATAATAGTATGTCTTATAATTCATGAACAACTAAAATCTACTTGCAATTTGCAGAAAAATAAAACATTTTCAATTAATTCCATTTTAAATTTCTTTCATAGCATTACCTGTAAACCACAGCAGCCTACAGCATTCATTATGGAGGCATTATGAATAACACGATAAGGAATTCCCAACTTTGCTGCTCTCAGAATAAGATCGCTGTGTGTTGTAGCTCTGTAGTGAGAAATCAGTGGATTTGTATTAAAGTCAATGCTATTTACTTTTAAAACAGTAGAGGTATTCTATTTCATAAGTTAGAATTGATCAATCAGTAAAATTTTCCTTAACTTCTACCAATTGTCTTCATAAGTCTTATCTGATTTTTGTTTTTCTTTGTTTTTTTTGTGGGTGAGGATCCATCCCAGGGTCTTAGGTATGCTACATAATAAGAACTGTACCACCTAGCTACCTCCCCAGACCTTATTTGGGTTTTTTTAGTAATAAAATATAAGCTTACATACACCCTTCACAAGGCTGGACTACAACTATAACAACAGCAACTGAAAAAAGGCAAGTTTACTTGTCCATTGTAGAATTTAACTCTTTTACAATTTAACTCTTAACAGCAAATTCTTGAAACTCTTTGGTCTCAAGACCCCTTTAAATTCTTTTAATTTTTAATTTTACATGTTTATGGAATACAATGTGACATTTCAATATTATGAGTAAAGATCAAAGTTAACTGGTACCTCTATCACCTCAGACATTTTATTCTTTCATCCATTCATTCATTCATACTGAGGATTGAATCTAGGATACTCTACCACTGAGCTATACTAGCCTTTTTATTTTTATTTTGAGACAGTCTCATTAAGTTACCTGGGCTGGCCTCAAACCTATGATCTTCCAATTTTGGCCTCCTGCACCACCATAACTGACTGCCATTTATCATTTCTTTTCATTTTTTAAAGTAGAGCTTTATAGTTATACATTGTAGTTGGATGTTCTTTGTCATTTCTTTGTGCTGGGAATATTCAAAATTTTCTCTACCAGCTATTTTAAAATATTCAATTAATTGAATCTAAGAGTGCTATAAAACCTAAGAAGCAATTCCTCCTCTGCAATTGCACCCTCGTACCCATTAACCATCCTTTCTGTACTCCCCCACTTCACGCTCTTCCCCGGCTCTGAAAACCACTATTCTTACTTCTTTGAGATCAACTTTTTAGCTTCTATGTAAATGAGATCCTTTAAATTCTTACAATTACAGCTTCAGAGTTTTAAATTCTAGCACAACTAGACCCAACTCTTTGTTTTTACTCTATATTGAAGGCTTTGTTTCTGCATTTTAAAACATAAGACAGAATACATAATTTGCATAGCTTGTGAGTCTTTCAGTTTTATATTACTGTTCTGACAGAATTCTGCTTAGGGTTTACATTATGTCTAGCAGTCATTTTTATATATAACTGTTTTCAGTCTGGCTACTGTTTATAATTAGGTTTCACGTGTATGTATGTATGCATGTATGCATATTCTGCCTGATCATAAATCTCATGACTAAAATTAGGTAAGTGGGAGTACAGAAAGAACATACACAAATATAAATACTGTGAAATGTACCTCCACATCAGTTTAGAACTGTACTACTAAAGGCTTTGTTCCCTCTTGATAAAAATTCCAGGCCCTACTAGGGAAAGCAACATTACCATGTTTGAGAAACTACTTACAAACTAGCAGAACCTTTCAACTGGTCAATGCATATCAAGTAAGAAGATCAAGGGCTTATCCCTCATGAGGCAGTCAGATACTGATTAACACATACCCACCAGGGAAGCCTGTTTTCAATCGCAAGAATAAAATAAAAACTAGTATAAAAATAAGCATCAATTTGATTAACAGTAAGATTTGTTGCAAAGAATTTTTAGTATCACCAGTGCCAGTTGCAAAGAATATTTTTAGTATCACCTTGAGGAGAAGCTTATTACTACATTAAGGAAAACTACATTAAGGAGAAGCTTATTACTACATTAAGGAAAACTGAAAAAGTTTCTTTCAATTTTAGATAAGTTTTACTGGTGAGTTATTTAAGTAGATGAAAAACTGGTTTACAATATCTGTCACAAGTTCATTTGATGACTTGACCCTTGCTGTGCACAGTGGTGCACTCCTGTAACCCCAGCAACTGTGGAGGCTGAGGCAGGAGGATCACAAGTTTGAGGATAGCCTTAGCAACTTAGCAAGACCTGTCTCAAAATAGAAAATTCGAAAGTACATAAAAGTAACCAGTTTGAATATACAAGTGTGTTGTAAATTTTATTTATAATAATATCAGTTTATAAATAAAATATCACCATATTTGACATATGGATGCTATTGGTCCAAAAATATATTAGCATTTCCAATAACATTGTAAAAATTATGTTCCTGTGAACTACTAGAAGCTCTTTAACCTGGTACTATCTTATCCTTCTGACAGATAATTTGACAGTGTGTTTTATGTGCTAGAAAATGTCCGTGTCCACAACTTTCTATTTTTTTGATCTTGAAAACCTATTTGGGAGGATCTACCATAAAGGAAAAAAATCTAAAATGGGGAAAGGTAGGAGAGAACTAAGGGATTGTACATATTAATTTATATAACAACAGCTTTACTAGAAGAAAAATATGGACTAATGATAATGCTGAAATTCACTGGAAAGTTATTAGGTGCTAAACACTATTCATGTGCATTACATGAAATGTAAACAATCAAATGGCCTACATTAGGTCATACAGGAGAAAAGTAAATAAAGGTGTGTTTTCTGTGCGTACATTACATCAAAGAGAAGGTATATAAAGTAAGGATAAAAAATAGGTATTTATTGTGTGTGTGTACATATATATTCATTTATAGACATATTAAAAATATAGAGTAGAATAACAAAACAAAACCATTATTGGATAGAATTTGTTTAATAAAGACCCCATCTGACAACCCCATTTGGACACAATGCTTGAGACTATCATCTCTCACATGATTAAGTCAGACTTATTGATGTATTTCTTTAGTCATTTACATTCTCTTATGTGATTAATTTCCATATTCCTTTCAATAATCTGGATAAAAGGATACAGATAAGAACTCCATCAACCTGCTTAACTATGACTTCTAATTATTTTCTTCAAAAGATTACTGGAGATGAACAGCGACAGTAACAATGGCTGCATAACAATGTAAATGTACTTAATGCCTCTGAACTGTGTACTTTAAAAAAATGGTGAAAATGGTAAATTTTGCTATGTGTGCTCTCTCACAATTTTTAAAATATTTTTTAAAAGAATTTAAGATTAGGGATTGAGGTTGAAGCTCGGTGGTAGAGCATTTGCCTCGCATGTGTGAGGCACTGGGTTCAATCCTCAGCACCACATAAAAATAAATAAGAATTTAAACTTAAACATCCTGAGCAATCTTCATTTTCATGTTTTAGTCAAATAAGTAGAAAGGATTTAAAGTTAAACAAGGGACTTTTTTTTAAATCATATATTAGAAGGAATTTCAGTGCCTTGTTGTATTCCACATTTCTTTCCTGATTTCTCCATTTAATCCACTGAAGTTGTGATTCTCAGTTTAATAGTGTGGCACATAACTGCAGTCCCAGTTACTCAAGAGGCTAAGGAGGAGGATCATCTGAGCCCAAGAATTTGAGACCAGCCTGGGTAATATAGTAAAACTCAATCCCTAAATTAATGAATTAATTCAAGCCTTTACATTTACATGGGATTCCCCCTTCCACTTCTTTCACTGGGCCTTCAATCACTACCTGCTGAACCCTATCCAGATCTAGCTCAAGTACCAACTCCTCCATAAAGTCACCATTTCTGAACTCCAAACATCATGCCTCTAACTTTATACACATTCTTCTCTTCTCATCTTATAT
>PVHX01025878.1:0-21640 GCA_004024805.1 Geosciurus inauris | reverse complement strand
TACTAGATCCAAATTCATACTAAATTTAAATCTTTGGTACACTGCCTAGTCCCCACTGGGCATGCAACAGGCCTTAAGCAACCACTCACTCACTGATTGTTTTATAGCTTTTAGTAACTTCTAGTAACTGATTAGATCAGAACTTCTAAATTATCTTATAGTAAGAATTACATTTTAGTTTCAGGTAGTTATTCTAGACAGCGTACATTACTACTCCAGACTAACAAATTATGCAACTTCTAGTCAGCAGGATTTAAAATGTACCTGCAGTTTGGTTATCCTGCAAACTTTCTCCAGTATCTATCTCTCCAAGATCTTCACTACCTCTTACAAGACTCTTCAGAGTTAATACTTCTTTAAGAACAATGTATTTTTTTTGGCACCAGGGATTGAACTCGGGGGCACTCGACCACTGAGCCACATCCCCAGCCCTATTTTGTGTTTTATGTAGAGACAGAGTCTCACTGAGTTGCTTAGCGCCTCACCCTTGCTGAGGCTGGCTTTGAACTCGTGATTCTCCTGTCTCAGCCTCCCAAAGTGCTGGGATTACAAGAGTGAGCCACCGCACCCGGCTAAGAAAAATATTTTATTTGTTACTTCTCCATTACTTTGTGGCTTATACTTGAGGAACTTTCTCTCCTCCCGTCACTGCTCCTTGTCTCTCTTTCCTGCCTGAGATTGATAATTTTCAGGCTGGCATTGTGTGGAGTAATCACTTTTTTTCACTAACACAGTAACCAGCTGCTAGCTCATTTCAGTACCAGTGCAAAGTTAAGTGATATGAGAATGAAATCATTATACATTTTCTTAAATAAGAAAAACTGTTAAAAAACAGAAACAGAAATGCCCCAGGGATTACTCAGATTCTGAGTAAGAAAACCAGTCAAAACTATGACTTGGAGGTTCTACTTGATTTTCCTATTAGGTTACTAATAAAAGTTTCATTTTAATTTTTAAAATAAAGATTGCATACTGCTAATGGAAATTCTCTATACAAGTAAAAACAATTAATTGGTCAACATTTAGGGTACTGTCTGATGGGGAAAGGTAAGTTTATTTGGAGTACATATAAATATGTAGCATTGAGGTAGGATAGAAGAAATAAAAATAGAAAGGAGACATCAAGGAAGCACAAGGAAATAGAATTTTTATTCAGAAGTTCTACTACTTTTCCAGACCTATTGTTACAGAGTTGGGGACTTCTGAGAAACTGAGGAAACCTAAAGACCTCACTTCAAACCCTGATCCTTGCCACCAAAAGATTTCTGACATGTCATTCAGAATAACAGGAATGAGTTTATTGAAGGGATAGAAAAAGGGAAAGAGAAAACTCTTAAGGGAGAGAGTGAATCCTCTCAGAGAGGAGAGGGACAATGTGCTTTTCCTGCACCCCAGTTTTATTGAGGATCCCAGAGAAGGTTCCAGAGAGTACTGCTGAAGTCCATTTTTGACTTTTGATTGACAGCAGGATGATATCGGACTTTCAAGTGCTCACTGTCTTGGCAACTCTGAGCACCACTGTGCCTGGCTTGTATTTCATTTAGAGTTAGGGTCTCAGCCGGGCGTGGTGGCGCAAGCCTGTAATCCCAGCACTCTGGGAAGCTGAGACAGGAGAATTGGGAGTTCAAAGCCAGCCTCAGCAAGGGGGAGGCGCTAAGCAACTCAGTGAGATCCTGTCTCTACATAAAACACAAAATAGGGCTGGGGATGTGGCTCAGTGGTCGAGTGCCCCTGAGTTCAATCTCCAGTACCAAAAAAAAAAAAAAAAAAAACAGATGTAGGGTTTTACTGAGTTGCTTACCATCTGACTGTTGCTGAGGCTGGCTTTGAACTCACGATGCTCCTGTTTCAGCCTCCTGAGCTGCTGGGATTATAGGAACGCGCCACCATGCCCAGTTGACACGGTAATTTTGATTAGAATAGCCAGGGCTCATCTAGTTCAGTTAATTGCCTGTGTGGCAGACACACCTTCAAATGACCCCTCCCCTCACAAGTCATAATACCCTAGAGTGATCTCATCTACTTGAATTCAGTCAAAACTAGTGACTGACTTCTACTCAAAATACCAGCACAAACGTGAAGGAATTGTGCAAATGTAATTAAGGTCCCCAATGAGTTTGATGTTAATTGAAAGGAGAGCATCCTGAATAGCCTGTCCTAATCAAGTGAGCCCTTTCAAAGAGGGATTAGGAGCCGGGTGTGGTGGCTCATGCCTGTAATCCCAGCACTTCGGGAGGCTAAGACAGGAGAGTCTTGAGTTTAAAGCCAGCCTCAACTAAGGCGAGGCGCTAAGCAACTCAGTGAGACCCTGTCTCTACATAAAACACAAAATAGGGCTGGGGATGTGGCTCAGTGGTCGAGTACCCCCGAGTTCAATCCTTGGTACCAAAAAAATAAATAAATAGAAAAGGGATTAGGTTTTCCCTAAACTCAGAGAGTTGAAGCATCAGCAAAACCTCTTTTCTCCTGCTGGTCTTGAAGAAATAAGCCTCAGAGGGTTCCATAGCTGTGAGGAGCTGAATCCCACCAACAGCCACGTGGAGTTGGAAGAGAACTCTAAGCCATAGGAGAGCCCCATTCCTGGCCAAAACCTTGATTGTAGGACCCAGGTGAACTGTCCTGCACTCCTGCCCTACAGAAACTGTGGAGAACACATATGCATTTTGAACTGCTGTATCTGTGCTTCTCTATTACTATAGGAAAGTCTATATACAGCTACATGGGCTACAATGCAGTTTCTAGCACAGTTCTAGATCTTCCTAAATAAAAACCAAGGATTAAGTTTTTCTTTTTTCTATTTCTTTTTTATTTTTTTGGTACTGGGGATTGAATTCAGGGGTACTCAACCACTGAGCCACATCCCCAGCCCTACTTTGTGTTTTATGTAGAGACAGGGTCTCAATGACCTGCTTAGCACCTTGCCATTGCTAACGCTGGCTTTGAACTCACGATTCTCCTGGCTCAGCCTTCCAAAGTTCTGGGATTACAGGTGTGTGCCACCGTGCCCAGCTAAGTTTTTATTTATTATTATCTTTGGGGCCAGGCCCTAGACTGAGTCTTTTTGTTTTTTTTTTGGTACCAGGGATTGAACTCAAGGCTACTCGACCACTGAACCACATCCCCAGCCCTATTTTGTGTTTTATTTAGAGAGGGCCTCCCTGTGTTGCTTAGTGCCTCACTCTTGGTGAGGCTGGCTTTGAATTCATGATCCTCCTGCCTCAGCCTCCTGAGAGGCTAGTATTACAGGCGTGCATCACTGTGCCCAGTTTATATAGGTATTTTTCTTTAAAAAAAAAGGCGAGAGAAATATGTTTTTCTTTCAGACCTATCATGTTAATAACTAAGAAAAATTTTCTTCCCTCACAACTCTTTCTTTCCCTCTGCCCCATCATTGCTGCAGGTATTAACAACAGACTTTGTTTAACAGATAATTTATGAAACATCCTTTCCCATTTCTTAGATGTCCTTCTCTCACTTTCTCAATATTTAGCTTTCCCTCTCTTCTCTCCTCCCTTCTGGTTGTCTTCTGGCCTTGATTATGAGCAGTATTCCAAGAATGGGGAAGTTGAGAATGGTGGCAGCCTATTCTGTCTACATTTTTAAGTTAATAATGAAAAATTGAATTTATTTGTTTATTTGGCTGGTCACTTTGAGCTACTTCCTACTGGTCCAGTTTAATGGTTCTCCTGCAACACGGCATGAAAGATTCACCCAGGATTGTTTTTATGATTTCATGGTGTTTGCTACACTATGCCCATATTCAAACCACTTAGTATACAAGGATGGTTGGGGTGTCATATTGTGCATGTGTGTGTGTGTGTGTGTGATTTGAAAAAGTTCCCTAAGACATTCTAATTCCATTTCCACTAAATACAGTCCTAATGGAGACCTTCTGGTAAAAGTGCATCAATGTCACTTACATATATAAAGGTAAATATCTGGAAGCATATTAATAGCCTTATTTTGACATAATTAGTTACAAAATTAAGTTCTGAAAAAGACAGGTGAAATATCTATAGAATTTTTTTTTTATTCTTGGCCAAGGAGACCCTAACTCATTGGTCTTCAACTTTTAGGATGCATCAGTCTCATTGGAGAGCCTTAACAATATCAGTTGCTTAATTTCATCTCCAGAGATATGAATTCAATTGGTCTGGTCTTCATCCATACATTGGTTTTTTTTTTTTTTTTTTTTTTGGTACCAGGGATTGAACCCAGGGGCACTTGACCACTGAGCCACATCCATATCCATATCCCCAGACCTATTTTGTGTTTTGTTAAGAGACAGGGTCTCACTGAGTTGCTTAGTACCTTGCGGTTGGTGAGGCTGGCATTGAATTCATGATCCTCCTGTCTTAGCTTCCCAAAGTGCTGAGATTATAGGTGTGAGTCACCGTGCCCAGCTGCCACATTGAGTCTTGTTCTCAAGACTCATGAAACAAGGACAGTTTCATGAAGGATTTTTTTTTTTTTTTTGGTACTGGAGATTGAACTCAGGGGCACTCTACCACTGAGCCACATCCCCAGCCCTATTTTGAGTTTTCTGTAGAGACAGGATCTCACTGAGTTGCTTAGCGCCTTACTGTTGCTGAGGCTGGCTTTGAACTCGCGATTCTCCTGTCTCAGCCTCCCTAAGTGCTGGGATTACAGGCTTGTGCCACCATACCTAGCTTCATGAGGGATTTATTAGTGTTATATTGTGGTTTCTCTTGGAGTGTGGTCTTTATGGCCTGTCAGCTTGTTCCTGAGTAAAGCTTTCCTTCCTATTAGAAAATGATGACTAGGGGCTGGGATTGTGGCCCTGGGATCGATCCTCAGCACCGCATACAAAGCAATAAAATAAAGACATCGTGTCCATCTACAACTAAAAAAAATTAAAAAAAAAAAAAAGAAAAAAGAAAATGATGACTGCTGACTTTATATATAACCCAAGAATTACTTTACAGTGTTATCCTTATATGGTTCTCATCATAATGCTTTGATTCAGGTTTACTTTGGAGACTATTTTCTTTGGTTAAATTTTCTTTGATACTTTGGAGTTGTGTTGCGGATGGTGGCAGGAAGACATGCTCATTGCTGGAACTCTAATGTATCCGGTGAACTTGGAGCTGAAAGTAAATATTCCCCATGAGTGGATGAATAGCTTTTCTTGTGTTACTCTCTTAAAACCCCTGGTCAAGCAGGGTGCGATGGTGCACACCTGTAATCCCAGCACTCTGGGAGGCTGAGAAAGGAGAATTACAGAGTTCAAAGCCAGCCTCCGCAAAGATGAGGCACTAAGCAACTCAGTGAGACCCTGTCTCTACATAAAACACAAAATAGGGCTGGGGATGTGGCTCAGTGGTCAAGTACCCCAAGTTCAATCCTCAGTACCAAAAAAAAAAAAAGCCCTGGTTAAGAAACTTAGAAACTTAAGAGATATGAGGATATAGTTATTTTATTACCAACAAAACTTCAATGAATGTAGCTTTACTTATTTCATGAATTGGAGAAATAGTTTAAGACACTAAGTCAAACAATCAAATTATATTGTGCTCATGAAAATACAGATAAATATTTTCAAGACTCCCTCAGTTACTTGCAGTGATAATGAAAATATTACTTGGCACTCCTTATAGATTATGAGCAATAGGGCACTTTGTTCAGTTTTTCACGAGTCTCTAAAATGCTTTCCATTAGCCATTTATTTAGTTTCATAATTTGCTCATGTAAGTTTAATTTTTGAACGATGGGATCTTCACTCAAGGAAAGAAATTTAAAAACAGAAACTTGCAGACTGATTTTTTTTGGAGATACAATAATATGTAAACCGTTGTTTTTCCAGTAGTTTCTAAAATGCACATTGGCTTCCATTGTTTTGTGCATGAAATAAATGCCCAATAATCTGGAAAACGAATTTGCAAAGATAGCCCCCCTCCTTCCACCATGGGAAATGAATGCTAGATGTTTCCTAATGGAAGCATTGCCACCTAGTGGACAGGGTGCAATAATGGTTACTATATTTTTTTTCACATAAATTTTTCACCATAACCTAACCTTACAAAAATGTACAGGTCAGTGGCTTTTAGTATATTTGCCATGTTGTGCCACCACCATCTCTTCGTAGCTTCAGAACTGTCAGCACCCCCTTAAAACTCTCAGAACCATTAAATAGTCACTTCCTATTTTGTCTTTTTCCTGTCCCTTCAAAATATTTAATCCATATGGTCTACCGCTGTGGTTATTCTGGGTATATAATATAAAGTGAATTACATAATATGTAATGTTTTGTCTCTTTCTTCTTTCATTTATATTGTTTTTGAGGTTCATCCAGGTTGTAGGATGTGTCAAAACTTCATTCCAAGCCGGGCGTGGTGGCACAAGCCTGTAATCCCAGCACTTAGGGAGGCTAAGACAGGAGAATCGCCTCAGCAACGGCGAGGCGCTAAGCAACTCAGTGAGACCCTGTCTCTACATAAAACACAAAATAGGGCTGGGGATGTGGCTCAGTGGTCGAGTACCCCTGAGTTCAATCTCCAGTACCAAAAACAAAAAACAAAAAAACTTCATTCCTTTATGTGGCTGAATGTTTCATTTGCATGGATATGCCAAAATTTATATATTCATTCATAGATAGGTCTTTGGATTGTTCCTACAAATTTTTCTATTATGAGTAATGCTGTTATGAATATTTTTATATAAGTTTCTCTTTCTCTTGAGCATATACTAAGGAGGAGAATTGCTGGATCTTATGGTAATTCTATATTTTACTGTTAAAGGAACTGCCAAAAAGGCCAACAGAGACACATCAGGATATAGTTTACTAAAACATTGGCAAGGTTTCCAAGAGAATAGTTGTTAGTATGGGAAAAGAATGGCAAAATTATTAACCCCATTGTTGATCATTCTAATACTGCCTATCCTTTATAGGAAGTCTTTTTAGAATTGGGCACAGGATGATAGTCACTATTCATACTCTAAAACTGGCTCAAATAATATACTGTGAGATTTATCAAATTAGAAATTGTGTGCATGCATTTGATCTATTACGATAAAGCGTGAATTGTCCCCTATTGCATTTTCTTTTCGTTTTTTAATGTTTATTTTATTTATCTATCTATCTATCTATCTATCTATCTATCTATCTATCTATCTACTTATATATGGTGCTGAGGATTCAACCTTGTGCCTCACATGTGTTAGGCAAGCACTCTACATGTGTGAGCCGCAACCTCAGCCCGAATTTTACTTTCAAGGTAAGTTTCTCTAGTGCAAATATCCTTCAAAATTGAAATTGAAGCCGGGCGTGGTGGCTCATGCTTGTAATCCCAGCACTTAGGGAGGCTGAGATAGGAGAATCGCGAGTTCAAAGCCAGCCTCAGCAATGGCGAGGCACTAAGCAATTCAGTGAGACCCTGTCTCTACATAAAACACAAAATAGGGATGGGGATGTGGCTCAGGGGTTGAGTGCCCCTGAGTTCAATCCCCAGTACCAAAAAAAAAAAAAAAAATTGAAACTGAAAGAGATACTTTTTGGCAAACCAAGCCTGAGAGTTTCAAAAGAACAGACTCAAATTAAAGGAAATACTAGAGGGAGTTTTTGTCAGGCAGAAAAGAAATGTTCTGCAGATAAGGAAGGAATTGCAAGAATGAAACAAAAGCTAAATATTTGGGGAAATTTAAGTGAGTATTGACTGTATCAAGGTAACTATAAACTACATGTAAAATGAAAATACATGATAATAATAACAAGAGATGAAAGGAGAGAAATTGAATAAGTTTTTGTATCTTAGGAATGTGCAGAAAGAGGTAAAACACTGATTTGTTTTTGAATTTAATAAGTCATGGAAGCATATGGCAATTACTAGGGTGGCTACAATCAACAGAATAACAGAGTGTGAAGATGAATAATATGAAGAATTCAAAAGAAGTCCTATGTTTAAATCCAAGTGTAGGGGTGTGTGTGTGTGTGTGTTTAAATTCATAGACTGGACACAAAATGAAACTCACCAATACATGATATTGACTATGAGGTTATAGAAACTTTAGAAATAAAAGAAGGAAAGAAGGTATGTTATGCAATTTCTAGCCAAAGCCACTGCAGGTATAATAACATCAGACCAGGGAACATAAGCCAGTCATTATCAGAAAAAAAAGGACTATTTCAGAATAATTATAGGCTTAATCTCCTAGGAAAAGGCAGCAATTATAAATTATAGGCATTTAATAGATACTGAGTAGCCAAATTAAAAGCAAAATATATGAATACCAAAGCTAACTGAACTAATAGGGAAAATAAAATAAATCCACAATCACATTGGTAAATTTTTCACATGTTCCTTTTGGTAGATGATAGAAAAAAGTAGTCAAAATCCATCATTAAAGATGTTTTCTGAATGATATGTTTAACAAACTTGATCTATTTAACATATATAGAACATTGCACTGAGCAATTTAATAATGCACTGATTTTCAGTTGTACATGGAATATGTCACATCTGATAGATACTGAATTACAAAGCAATTCCTCCAAATGGAATTAAAATTAGGCAAAGTATATTATCTAAATAAGGGAAATTAAATTAGAAATAAAATCAAGATATCTAGAAAGTCCCACAAGTATTTGTAAATCAAGAGATTTTCTACTAATTTCTAATAAGAAGAAATCAAAATAGGAATTAGAGAATATTTTAAACTAACTTGTATTAAAATCCAGTATATTAAGATTTGTGGAGTACTGTTGGAGTTATGTGTGGAAAGAAATATATAGTAGTAAGTAAAATTATTTAAAATAAAACATAAAGGCTTAAATTTGATGCATTAAATATCCATTTAAATTACATAGAAAATAAATGGCAAATTTAAATCAAAGAAATAGAAGAAAATCTTAAATATTAAAATGAAGAAAGTAATTAATACAAAACATCAGTAGAGAAGACTTTTAAACTGCCAAGGTTGGTTCTTTTTTTTGGTACTGGGGTTTGAACTCAGGGGTACTCAACCTCTGAGCCACATCCCCAGCCCTATTTTATGTTTTATTTAGAGACAGGGTCTCACTGACTTGCTTTGCCATTGCTGAGGCTGGCTTTGAAATCGTAATCATCCTGCCTCAACCTCCCAAGAGGCTGGGATTACAGGTGTGTGCCACCGCACCTGGCTCCAAGAGAGATAATTTCAATATCAAGAATCAATTACAGCCGGGCACGGTGGCTCAAGCCTGTAATCCCAGCACTTAGGGAGGCTGAGACAGGAGAATCGCTAGTTCAAAGCCAGCCTCAGCAATGGCGAGGTGCTAAGCAACTCAGCGAGACCCTGTCTCTACATAAAACACAAAAGAGGGCTGGGGATGTGTCTCAGTGGTCGAGTACCCCAGAGTTCAATTCCCCGGTACCAAAAAAAAAAAAAAAAAGAAATATAAATGGTCAACAAACATATGAAAAAATATTAAATATCTCTATCAATAAGGGAAATGCAAATTAAAACTACACCAAGCCAGGCACGATGGTACATGCCTGTAATCCCAGCACTTAGGGAGGCTGAGACAGGAGAATTGCAAGTTCAAAGCCAGCCTCAGCAACAGTGAGGCACTAAGCAACTCAGTGAGACCCTGTCTCTAAATAAAACACAAAATAGGGCTGGGGATGTGGCTCAGTGGTCGAGTACCCATGAGTTCAATCCCCAGTACCCAAACAAAACAAAACAAAACAAAACAAAATAACAACAACAAAAACTACACCAAGATTCTATCTCATTCCAGTCAGAATGGCAGTTATCAAGAATACAAGAAACAATAAATATTGGCAAGAATGTGGAGAAAAATGTACACTCATGTGACTGGTGGTGGGATTGCAAATCGGTGCAGCCAGTATGGAAAGTAGTACGGAGACTCCTCAGAAAACAGAACCTGAAGACTACCATGCTAAGTGAAACAAGCCAGTCTCAAAATACCAAAGGCCAAATGTTGTTCTCTCTGATATGTCAGTGCTAACCCACAACAAGGGAGGTTAGGGAGGGAAAAAATATAAGTTCATTGGATTAGACAAAGGAGGATGAAAGGAAAGGTGAGGGATGGGAATAGGAAAGACAATAGAATGAATTGGACATGACTTTCCTATGTTCATATTTGGATACACAACCAGTATAACTCTGTATCATGTACAACCACAAGAATAGAAGTTATATTCCATGTATGTATAATATGTCAAAATACACTCTACAGCCAGGTGCGGTGGTGCACGCCTGTAATCCCAGCACTTTAGGAGGCTGAGATAGGAGAATTATCTGTTCAAAGCCAGCCTCAGCAACTGCGAGGCGCTAAGCAACTCAGTGAGACCCTGTCTCTACATAAAACACAAAATAGGGCTGGGGATGTGGCTCAGTGGTCGAGTATCCCTGAGTTCAATCCCCAGTACCAAAAAAGAAAAAAAAAAGTACACACTACTGTCATGTATATCTAAAAACAACAGCAACAATAAAGACCTGGAAAATAGAAAAGAATATAAGACATCTGGATCTGGGAGAAAATAATGTGAAAGATGATGGTGTGTTTTATTGTGTGAAGCTCAGAACTGGTTGTGAGATTCTCGAGTGAGTCTTCATTGAATTCTGCAAGAGAAAGAGATCTTGCTTGACCTTGTTCAGGTTGTTATTTCAAGGAATAATTGACAACTTGAACAAAGTTTGGCTCCCTCTGTCTCTACATTTGAATTAGATTAAGATATATTCCACATAATTATATCAAAATGGATTCTACTGTCATGTATAACTAAAAAGAACCAATAAAAATTAAAAATAGTATATATATATTTTTTAACATTTGTTTTTTAGTTGTAGGTGGACAGAATATCTTTATTTTATTTTTATGTGGTGCTGAGGATCGAACCCAGTGCCTCACGCGTGCCAGGCGAGCATGCTACCACTGTACCATAACCCCAGCCCCCCCAAAATAGTATATTTTTAAAAAAGATAATATCTCACTGGATTTAAAAAAAACTATATAAAGTTTTTAAAAAATATGTATGCTGTACTAAGTGATAGAAAAACAGAAACCCAAAATAAAGAAGTGGGGAAATGAGATATAAGCAAAATAACTAAGTGAAGAGTGGGCAAGTTTGCCCCAATGCTATCAGGATATGTAGGCACAAATGCACCTGAGTCACTGCTGATCTACTGCTCAAGAGTCACCCCTCTTGCCAACATATGCTTCAGTGGGACTTTTCAGGTTCTTCAGTTCTGATTCATCTTCCTTTAGGTTGTTAAGTTTCATCTTTGATATCTCAGCTTCTGTCACAAACTTGATATATAGTAGACACTCAGAACTTATTCCTACAAATGAAAGCAAAACACCCAATTTGAATCCACCATTATAACAGTTAATTGCATCATGTCTTCTTCCTCTTTTACACAGGTATTTTTCTTTTTAGGGGATGAGGTGGGGTGTTTTATGTAGAGACAGTGTCTCACTGAGTTGTTTAGTGCCTCGCCGTTGTTGAGGCTCACTTTGAATTTGAGATTCTCCTGTCTCAGCTGCCCAAAGTGCTGGGATTACAGGCGTGCACCACCACGCCTGGCTTCTATTTTGTGTTTTATTTAGAGAAGGGCTCACTGAGTTGCTTAGAGCCTCATTCTTGCACAGGCTGGCTTTGAATTCATGATCTTCCTGCCTCAGCCTCCCAAGAGACTGGGATTACAGGCATGCACCACTTGTGCCCAGCTTACATAGGTATTTTTCTTTTCTTTTTTTTTTAAAAGGCAGGAGGAGAAATATGTTTTTTCTTTGAGACCTCTCATGTTAATAATTAAGAAAAATTTTCTTCCCTCAAAACTCTTTCTTCTTTTTTTTTTGGTACCAGAGATTAAACTCGGGGACACTCAACAACTAAGCCACATTCCCAGCCCTATTTTGTGTTTTTTTAATTTAGACAGGGTCTCACTGAGTTGCTTAGCGCCTTACCATTGCTGAGGCTGGCTTTGAACATGTGATTCTCCTGTTTCAGCCTCCCAAAGTGCTGGGATTACAGGCATGTGCCACCGTGCCCGGCCCCTCAAAACGCTTTATTACCCTCTGCCCCGCCATTGCTGTAGGTGTTAACAACAGACTTTGTTTAACAGATAATTTATGAAACATCCTTTCCCATTTCTTAGATGTCCTTCTCTCACTTTCTCAATATTTAGCTTTCCCTCTCTTCTCTCCTCCCTTCTGGTTGTCTTCTGGCCTTGATTATGAGCAGTATTCCAAGAATGGGGAAGTTGAGAATGGTGGCAGCCTATTCTGTCTACATTTTTAAGTTAATAATGAAAAATTGAATTTATTTGTTTATTTGGCTAGTCACTTTGAGCTACTTCCTACTGGTCCAGTTTAATGGTTCTCCTGCAACATGGCATGAAAGATTCACCCAGGATTGTTTTTATGATTTCATGGTGTTTGCTACACTATGCTCATATTCAAACCACTTAGTATACAAGGATGGTTGGGGTATCATATTGTGCATGTGTGTGTGTGTGTGTGTGTGATTTGAAAAAGTTCCCTAAGACATTCTAATTCCATTTCCACCAAATACAGTCCTAATGGAGACCTGATAAAATTGCATCAATGTCACTTACATACATTAAGGTAAATATCTGGAAGCATATTAACAGCCTTATTCTGACATAATTAGTTACAAAATTAAGTTCTGAAAAAGGCAGGTGAAATATCTGTAGAATATTTTTTTATTTTTATTTATTTATTTATTTATTTTTAATTTTTTTTTGTAGTTGTTGATGGATCTTTATTTTATTATTTATATGTGGTGCTGAGGATCGAACCCAGTGCCTCACGCATGGTAGGCAAGCGCTCTACCACTGAGCTACCACCCCAGCCCGAATATTTTTTTATTGTTGGGCAAGGAGACCCTAACTCATTGGTCTTCAACTTTTAGGATGAATTAGTATCATTGGAGAGCCTTAACAATATTAGTTGCTTAATTTCATCTCCAGAGATATGAATTCAGTTGGTCTGGCCTTCATCCATACATTGGCTTTTTTTTTTTTTTTTGGTACCAGGGATTGAACCCAGGGGCACTCGACCATTGAGCCACATCCACATCCCCAGCCCTATTTTGTGTTTTATGTAGAGACAGGGTCTCACTGAGTTGCTTAGTGTCTCACCATTCCTGAGGCTGGCTTTAAACTTACGATTCTCCTGTCTCAACCTCCCAAAGTGCTGGGATTACAGGTGTGCGCCACCATGCCAAGCCATTGGCATTTTCAAAAAAAATCTTCTCAAGTAATTCTAATATGCAGTCAGAATTGAGAAACAATTCTCAAACTGCATAATTGAATGGAAAAATGAAATATGTCTAATCTGTGAATTCTGTTTATATATCATGAACAATTGATATCAAAACTTTTTTAGAATTTTTGCCAAGAAAATTGTAAAAACAAATATGTAGACAATGTATAGATTTTACTGAGTGATAGGAAATCATCAGGAGCCTAATTACATGGACTCACTATCTACGGACTATAATAAATAAGACATTTGGTGACTAGGAAAGAAACCATGAGGGACATCCTGAATGAAAAATGCTAAGGACCCACAGAAAGAAAGGAAGAATATACAGAAAAATAGGTCAAAAATAAATAGCAAAGGTACTGAAACAGAAAAGTGAAAAACAAGAGGTAGGCGGGAAGGAGAAAGGATACACAACATAAAATATTAGTCAATTTTTTATTAATTTTTGTAACTTTCCACTATTCTACCTGATACCATTTCTAGGTTTTTGGCCAATATTAAAACTAGATATCCAATACACTCTTCTTAATTTTCCATTCCATGAAAAAATTTAAAGATGAATTGTTATATTTAATGTATTCTTTACATTATTTTTTCTGATAGATCATTTTTACATGATAGAAATTTATCCTTAAGTGGCATTTCAAAGATAGAAACAGAGACAGAACAATTAAATACAAAACAAAAGCAGAACCTTTATTCTTTTGGCTTGATTGTAATGTGGTTTACCGTTCTTTATGGTAATAGCATTTTCCTGCATGCATTTCACCAACACACTACAAGTCAATAGCTTTAGTATAAAGAATCTACGATTAATGTTGCTTGTGAAACACAAAATGTTTTGCTGTAACTGGTAATATAATTTCACTACCTGGTTTTGTGAAGAAAAAAAAAATGCTTGGATCCCATTTCACATCTGATACAGTGCTAGTGCCATATGGAGCAGTAAGATTAGATCTATCTGTGTAAACAAACATTGGAAAAGACTGATGGTTACTGAATTAAAAGACTAGGTGGAAACATCCAATTCAAGCAATGCCAAGAATACCAACTGATCTTTCCTTAAGCCTCTTTCAATGATAAGGCATTACTATTTGAAAGCAAATAAACATGAGACTCAGTCTGAGAATTGCTTCACATTGAAATGTGTGCAAGTTTACATACAGTACTAATAGAAAAGCAGAAACCTACACTGCATCTTAGTCCTTGTTTCTTATTTTGTGAAGTGCTTTAATTAAAAGTGCTGGGAACAGAAACTAAAAATAGTGACTGTGACATCAACCTGAAGATATTTTTAATTTATCATTTTATGTACAAAAGGCTGAAAAATAAAATAAAATGAACTTTTTACAGTATTTATATTTTCTTAGAAAACTCTAACCATATCTTTTCAACAGATCTAAGCAGCTTGCAACATGTTCGTACAGTCAGGCTTTTCACCAGAGTGTTCAATTAAGATTGGAAGAAGAAAAAGCAAGAAGCTCTTCGTTATTTGCTGCAACCTATTGCTCAACAACATGAAGAATGAGGTCTTGATAGAACAATTTGCTTCACTTCACCACTGACATATGGCTTCCCATATTAGACTTCTGAACAGTGGAAGGAATAAGATACAGCAGCATCGGCAAGATAAACATGCAGCAGTGACAGCTTCAAACTATAATGGAACCAATTACATCATATTACCTGTTGAAAGCTTGCAAACTATACTTACTGTGGTACATATTTGATGCAATAAATACTGTGCTTAAATCATCATTTTTGTTTGCTCAAACATGCACCACTAAGTAAAATTACTATTTACAAAGCAGACTTTTATTTTTTAAATTGACATATATTATGTCAACCTTACCAAGAGCAGAAGATGGCTAAACAATACTTCAGGAAAAAGCAGAATCAATTTAATAAAGTGGTGGTGGGATGCTTTTTGGTCAATTCAGGTTTCTTAGAAAGGACTGATAGGATGTTTTTCTCTTATGCCAAAGGACACTTATCAAAATTGTTATAGTCATGCTGCTGGGACGCTGAGTGATTATGTGATGGTATGTGTGTGTCTCTGTGTGTGCATGTGTGTATACATATATATGTATATACACGCACATATACATATATACATATATACATGTACATATAATGGATTATGTAAAAATAAAACAACTCTTCAATGCTTGTGATTCTATGGAACATTTACAGGCACATTAAAATTTTTCTGGATGAAACACCTTAAGAATATGAATAGCTATTTAAGCACCTCAAAAATCTAAGAACATCCTGAAACAAGAAGTAAACTCTTTCCTTTTGTAATGTGTTTTTTTTAATGTGTGAATGAGAATTGCAGCATGCCTTCATTTAAAATATATCCAGTTATACAATAGAGAAATGTATAATTCCCTCCCTTTAATCCCTCTCCCCAAACATAAACCCATTTACAAAAATAGTCACGTATAATAGTAAACAACTTGTGGATTGAAAAAAAAAAGGTGATCATTCACAGCACACATTTGTAAAAATATGGCAGGCGTGGCAGTTAAAACAAACAGTGGTGACGATTACTGTTATCAAGTGTCACATGTTAAAGTCACATAAAAATTTAACTTCCCTCCCCCCTTCAATTGGTTCCTATAGTCTGAGTAGCCATTACTCTCTGCTCTTCAGCAGTGTCAGCTGGTTGTGAAAACAGAAACCTCCTTTCAGTGCTATTTCTCTGATTTATTGAGTCCCAGTTTGCTAAACAGAGGTCCCTGTCTTGTTAGAGGCACTGACCTTAAGTATACATTTGTAAAAACAGTCAGTTTGGCATAGACCTCCTGTGGGAGTCCTGTTGACACAAACACATCACCATCACAGGCTGTAAACAATTGATCACAGAATGGAGTATATGCTTTGTTTATTTTTACTTTTTACTTTCCCTGATATCTTTCCCTTTGTCTTCCTTTTCTGATTTGTCTTTTTCAAATTTTTCTTTTTCTGGTTTTGTCACACTATCGTAGGAAGGGGGAGAAGTGGTGGAAGGTGTCACATCGGTTTTCTCTGGAGTGGAATTCTCATTTAGTTTGTCAATGAGGATTTCTTCTTTGATAGGTGTTCCCTCACCTTCTTTGCCTTTGTCTTTCTTATATATAGATGAAACCTTTTTAACTTTCTGCTTCAGGAGGTAGCGTCTGTAAGCTCTCTGGATAACAATAGCAGACACTTCCTCTTGCTTGCGCTTCAAAGTGGTTGTGATGGGCTCATAAGAGACTTTGGAGGGGTTCGATGCCATGAAACGCTCTTCCATCTGTATTCGAAGGGCATCCATCTCCCCGCTCTCACCCAAAACACGCTTTGTAAAAGCAAATAAAATGTCGAGGCAGTGGATCCGGTCTCCACTGACCATCGGCAGATCCATAGCAATGAGCTGGACTTTGTTTGGTTTTGCTATGAGAAGAGGAGGATCCAGGGCATCTGCAAAATCAGAGAGCTTGGAGAACTCTATGAACTGGGTTGCATCGGGATCAAACTTCTCCCAAACTTCATAGAACATCTCAAAGTCATCCTCACTCAGGGGCTCTGCACTTTCTTCAGTAGCAACACTGAAGTTCTCCAGGATGACAGCGATGTACATGTTCACCACGACCAGAAAGGATATGATGATGTAACTGACAAAAAAGAAAATCCCAACAGAGGGGTTCCCACAGTCTCCCTTAACTGAGCTTCCAGGGTGATCTTTTTCAGGGTCACAGTCTGGAGGTCCACTGTTGAGAATAGGTGCCAGCAATCCATCCCAGCCAGCAGAGGTGGTGATTTGGAACAGGCAGATCATGCTGTTGCCAAACGTCTCAAAATTGAACATGTCATCAATCCCAACTTCCCTCTTAACATAGGCAAAGTTGGACATTCCAAAGATGGCGTAGATGAACATGACCAGGAAGAGCAGGAGGCCGATGTTAAACAAGGCAGGAAGGGACATCATCAAAGCAAAGAGCAGTGTGCGGATTCCCTTTGCCCCCTTGATCAGACGTAGGATTCGGCCAATCCTGGCAAGGCGGATCACTCGGAACAGGGTAGGGGACACAAAATATTTTTCTATCAGCTCAGCAAGAAACATTCCTGTGGAAAACCAATAACCAACAAAAATAGTTAATGATAGCAGAAAACAATAATTTACATTGTAAGAAAAACACTTATCGGGTTTTACAAAAGCATAATATTTAGTTATACATATAATACATATGATTCAATATATACATATATGTACATATATGCTCAGTAGTTGTTCAGTAAAATGGAATTAGTATTTTGGTGTTATGACATTAAAGACTTTATATTAAATGAAGACACTAATGGTCAATATTCCCCATTCAAAAAGCATGTATCACTGGGCATGTCCGGTGGAGCATGTCTGTAATCTCAGCATCTTAGGAGGTTCAGACAGGAGGATCATGAGTTCAAAGCCAGCTTCAGCAACGGCGAGGTGCTAAGCAATTCAGTGAGACCCTAATACAAAATAAGGCTGGGAATGTGGCTCAGTGTTTGAGTGCCCCTGAGTTCAATCCCTGGTACTTAAAAAAAAAAAAAAAAAAAAAAGCACGTATCAAAAGAATGAATCAACCACTAAAAGTCTAAAGATATTGTAAAGTAGACAAGAGCCAAGCACAGAAATAGATTTATACTTCCAAAATACTAGGATAAAATAAAGGATAAAATAAGATTTCCAATTAAGAACATGAGAGTTCTTGTCCTTCTGAGATAGCGATGAGTGATCTTGTTATATTTGGGAGCAGAGAGAAAATCCTGGCTTTGGAGAAAGGCACACTGGAAACTGAATCCTAGCTCTTGGTGTTATGCATTACAAAATGGTGATAACTTTCTGTTAAAGGTAACCTTTACTGAGTATTTTCTTCATGCTAGGCAGAGTGATAAATACATTTATCTACATAACCTGGTTTAATTCTTACAATAATACTTTACAAAAATATTACTTGGAGAACTAGGAATTGGAGAGCTGATATAACTTGCCCTAGGTCACAGAGCTGATAAGCACAAATAGGGAAGGCCCAGGTCAGATCTGTTTGACCTTGAAATCTCATCTCTTAAAAAAAAATTGTATTGCACATATTTATGGGGTACTATGTAATGTTCCAATATATGTTACATTGTATAATGTTAAAATTACCTTAAGCCTTTATCACCTCAAACGTTTACCTTTATAGAGAAAAGAGTCAAAATCTTTTTTTCTAGCTTTTTAAAATATAAAGTGCATTGTTGTAATCTATAGTCACCATACTGTGCAGTGGCACGCCAGCACTTTTTACTCCTATCTAACCATAACTTAGTCCTGGGCTAAGGTGTTGTCAGTGGTAGAGTGCTTGCCTAGTAGGCACTAGGTTCTGGGTTTAATCCCCAGCACTACAAAAAAAGCAATAAACTTAATCCCCATCAATCAAGCTTTTCCCATCTGCCCTTCTCCATATTCTCCCCATCCTCTGGTAAACACTATTTGATTCTCAACTTCTGCAGGATCAACTTTTTTATTTCTCATCTTTTAATGACTATATTATTACCTTATACCATTATTATGAAGATAACATTGAATTGCACATTGTTATAATGTTCTATTAAAGAAGGTAGTGTAAATAGGAATACAGGGATACTTTGAAGATATTGCAGGATTGGTTCCAGATAATCACAATAAAGCAAATACAGCAATAAAATGAGTCACATGAATTCTTTGATTTTCCGGTCATCTAAAAGTTTATGATTATACTATCCTGTGGCTTATTAAGTATACAATAACATTGTGTCTAAAATATATACATATACCTTTATTAAAATACTTTTTTTCTAAAAAATGTTAATCATCTGAGCTGTTAGCATCAATATGCTTGCTTGATGCACGGTTGTCATAAACCATTAATGTATATATTTAAAAAACACATGAAAAGTGCAATAAAACCAGGTATGCCTGTGTACTATTTTTCTTTTCATGAATGCATTCCTTTTCTCAAATAGGCTGAGACTTGTCTAAAATCTTCTAAAATGACTTCTAGCATCTCATTGAATATTTTACACATAAGCATTTAGTATATTTTGATGATAAATCTGGGCATTTTTGAACATTATATCTACTTGTGAAAAGGAATGTCAAAAACCATAGAAAAGTATTTGAACTCAAAGATAACATAATGTTGCCGGGCTCCGTGGCTAACGCCTGTAATCTCAGCACTTAGGGAGGCTGAGACAGGAGAATTGCGAGTTCAAAGCCAGCCTCAGCAATGGAGAGTCGCTAAGCAACTCAGTGAGACCCTGTCTCTACATAAAACACAAAATAGGGCTGGGGATGTGGCTCAGTGGTTGAGTACCCCTGAGTTTAATCCCCAGTACCAAAAAACAAAACAAAACAAAGATAACATGAAGTTTACATCACGTTTACATGTGTGATCATGTATATAAATTCACATACACACTCTTCTAAATACCAATGACATCATATTTATGAACTAATTGACCACTTCTAATGATTTATGTGTAAATGTGTATTTCAATTTATTCAAAGCAAAACTTGTTTATACCACAGGAATATTATTGGGTACAAGAGTATTATATCAAGTTGCAGTTATTGTCTTTTGAAATGAGACAAGGTGATAAAGGAAAGCTGAAGTTTTAAAAAAATTAACATATCACTTCATGCACAGACAAAATTAGAAAAATGACAAACCAAAGAACAAACTATTGACTTTAAATAAAATTTTGAAATGAGAAAATTAGAGAAAACACCTCTAAAGTTTTTTTTGTTTTGTTTTGTTTTGGTACTGGGGATTGAACTCAAGGGCACTCAACCACTGAGTCATATCCCCAGCCCTATTTCGAGTTTTATGTAGAGACAGAGTCTCACTGAGTTACTCAGCACCTCACTATTGCTGAGGCTGGCTTTGAACTTGCAATTCTCCTGTCTCAGCCTCTCAGCTGGGATTACAGGAGTGCACCACCACGCCCAGCTATCTCTAAAGTTTTGAAACACAAATTTTTACTATTAAATTTATTAACTGAATAAAAGCACCTTTTCTTACCTACAATGGAGAGAATGACCACAACAAAATCAAAAATATTCCACCCGATAGTAAAATAGTAGTAACGAAGAGAGATGAGTTTCAGCACACATTCTCCAGTGAACAGAACGATGAACACCAGGTTAATCCAGTATAGAATATTCGTCATTTCTTGACTCTGATCATCAGTTTCCACCATCATGGTGACCATGTTGAGGCAGATGAGGATCATGATGCTGATGTCAAAGACTTGTTTCGTTACAAAATCAAACACCATTCCTTGGAATTTGTTCTGAAACAAATAATATAAATGATTCACTTAGAAACTTTATTAAAATGGAATTCAACTTACCTGACAGCATTAGGAAAATGTAGTTTCTACAAAACCACATCACATTTACTTTATATGTAGTAGATAATTTTGTATATTGAAATATCCAATTCTTTTGACATGGATTAGTTTTTTATGTATACTACTCATGATACAAATTTTATAGGCTATAGGTTAAGCAGCAACTATTATGATCTTGGCACATACGTTATGTGTATGAAGGACAGTCAGTAAATATTTGTAACTGTAACAAATATTTTATTCCATGTGCTGGGGAGTGGGTACTAAAATTACCTTAAAGACCTAATACATAAATACATCTCAGAATTTTTCTCATTTATTTCTTGTTTCAACCTCTTTCCTCTCAACAAAGCTATAATATCTTTATAGTTTTTAAAAATTTGCCTTTATTGGTTCTTTTTCTTTATATTGTAATTTAAGAAAAAAAACATTAGTGGAAAACTAGTGAAATTGGATTCAATTCTGTATTTTGCAACATAAAATTGTACCAAGGTTAATTCTTCAGTTTTCATAACCTATCTATGGTTATGATGTAAGATGATTCCCTTTCACAGAAGAAAGTCTTTGTGAAGATTATATGGGGCAACTCTTCTGTAAGAGTAAAATTATCTTTTAAAAAATGTATAGTTCAGGACAGGATGTAGCTCAGAGGCAGAGCACTTGCCTAACAGTGAGACACCCTGGATTCAACCCACAGCACTACAACAAAATAAAACAAAACAAAACAAAAAGGTATAATTCACAATTTGGATATTGTCTTAGACAATTTAGACCTTAAAAAAATTACATCCTTAACTTGTATGCCAGTTCTGATCACTGGATCCTGTTTCTATTTTGCCTGTATGTGCTTAATATTTTAGACATTACAGGGAAGGATTCTGACAACTTTTAGGGACAGTCTTTCTCTGCCTTCTCAACTGGAATGACTGCTACCAATATGTTGACACATCTATCGCTTGCCCAGATCCCAAGACTTTCATTGTTTTGCATTCTTTTTTTTTTTTT
>PVHX01025877.1:0-21634 GCA_004024805.1 Geosciurus inauris | reverse complement strand
TTTTATCTTCAGACTACATTTTAGCTTGTTTTCTAGCCTGTCTTGTAATTTTTTATTGGAAGCCAGACATGTTTTATTGAATAATAAAAAATGAGGTAATAGGCCACTGATAGGAGTATTTATTTTAACTGGTGAGGACTTGTCTGGTGTTTAATGCTTACTTGCAACTAAAGGTACCAGAGGCTTTAAGTTTTCATCCTGTACATTTTTTTATCTCACTGTTTGAGTTTCCTTAAACACTAATTCAAGGAGAAAGAATCTGTGTATTACAACACTTTCAGCTATAATTGATTGTTATTATACCAGATCCTTGCTGTTGTGCAGGTCAGATATGGGCCAAAGGAGTTTCTTCTAATCTTATCTAATCTTTAAATGGGTCTATGTCTGAGGACTATGACTTTCACAAGTGTTTCATCAACGTGTACAACCCCCACTGGCACCCTTACTCCTATCTGACTGCAATATTCCCAATATTTTCTTTGAAACTTTGTCCTTAATTGACTTTGTTTTTAATTCACAACCTAATCCTATCAGAGACATGAGGTCTTTTTGGAATCTTCAGTGGGAAACTGGTAGGGCATCTGGAAGGAAAACTGCGGAACTGTGAGGGTTTCTCTAAGTCCAGAAGACCCCAAGGTTTCTTTAATTTCAAATTAGCCCATATTCTGTCTCCAGCCATTCTTTAAGATTGTATATACCAGTTGACAGCTCTAGCAGTACATTGTTGGGTTCAAAAAAGGTAATTTGATTTTCAGACATTTTTGTTACTATAAGGATGAGATTGATGACTTTTGATTACTTAACATATCAGAAATAAAATATGAAGTCAGTTTGTTAATTTTAAAACAATGTTTAAAAACTTGTTTAATTTATTCATTCTTTCCATTTCTATATTCTTTTTTCCTTCTCTGATTTTCTGTCCATTTTATCATCTATTTTATTTGGGAAATGCTTTTGTTGAATATAGAAAACCAATGTGATTAATTCTATTTCATGTTTTTAATATTATTCCTATAACTTCTATATACTTTTTAATTTCTTTACATATAATAATTTATATAATTTTTATATATTGAGTAGTTTTATATATTGAATAGTTTATAGTTTATCTGATTTACATTGTATTGTTTCTACTCATTCTTTTTTAAACAATATACATAGGTTCTATTGGACAATTAATACATTTTTAAGAAACTGCATGGGAATCCCATAAATATGTACAATTTTTGTTTTCTTATGTATTCATTAAAATAAAGTTAAATTAAAAATGAAGTAAAACAATGATAAAAAAGTATAGTAAACACATAAACTAGTGGCATAGTGATTTATTATCATTATCAAGTGTTACATACTCTATATAATTGTATGTGCTATACTTTTTAATGGCAGCACAGTAGGTTTATTTACACCAGCACCACCACAAACATGTGAGTAATGCGTTGTGCTATGACTTATGACAGTTACAACATCACTAGGAAATAAGAATTTTTCATCTCCATTATAATTTTATGGGACCACTGTGATATATACAGTCCATCACTGACTGAAACATCATTATACAGTGCATGACTGTATCTTATGACTGTAGTCAGCCTGGTACATAGAGAATACTGCATTGATATGTAAGTTTAAATAACGCAGCATGCAAAGAAAGTAATGATTTATGAGCTAGAAATCACTATACAGTAGTCTTAAGCTCTGGTACAGGTGTATACTGTCATGGTAAATGTTCAGATAAAATTCAAAGTAAGCTGCATGTAACAGAAGGAATTCACTCTGTCTCTACCTAAAGCATCCTGATATTCAAAGGTAAATAACTATGATACATGGACAATCATAATTAAATTATGCTCAAAAAGGGCAGTACTTAAGGGACAAATAAACACACATATAATTTAAACAGAGGATCAGTTGCTATGATTTGTGCCAAAATTACCGTGGTATGTGCTCAGATGACTGTGGTATAAGAACTTACAACACAATTTTAAATTCAGATCACCATGACACTTAAACTTTGGCACATGTTCAGATGATCATGGTGCCAAACTAGGTACCAATAGCAGTGAATACTCAAATAACCATAATGTATTGGAAGTTGACCATGTCACATAATCAAACATGACATTTGTTTGTTTTAAAGTCCAAGATACAGTAACATTAAAGTAATTGACAATGCTAATTATGTTTTTAAAAAGCCAAAGATAATTAAGCAGACACCAAAGGCCATGGTTAAGTTGTAGGTTCAGAACATTGTAATGAAACATGAATCTAAGTCCCCTATTCCATACTGAGAGCCACAATGCAGAAGTAAACCACCAAGGTATTGAAACAAATAGTCTTTAAGTGGAATTAGATAACTGTGACGTATTTTGAAAAAAAAAGTGTATGAATAGGTAATCAAAGTATCTGAGAAGACAACCATAGCACACCATGTTAACACAGCTTTTGCATGTGAGCCAATGTTCATGGTATAGGAGTTTAAGTGACCCTAAGTATAAACTTATACCACCAAGTTGTATTCTAAGAATAATGTAGTACACCAACAAACATGTATGGAAAGTAACCAACCACAGTAAGGAATAAAAAGTAAATAATCAGGAGCTGGGGATATAGTTCAGTTGGTAGAATGCTTGCTTTGCATGCACAAGGCTCTGGGTTCAATCCCCAGCACCACACACAAACACAAAAAATGTAAATAATCATAGTGTGTGGGAATGTAACCCCATGATCTTTGTGGAGTCGTGATATATCAAGAAGGAGAACCTCTTGAAAGTCTCAAGACACAAAAAGAGATTTATGCTTAGGTTGGGGAGAATGATTCTCAATAATTAGCTAACAGTCCAAATTTCCTAGTTTAGTAAAAGACTACAGATTAGGGCCAGAGAAAGAGATAGGTCATACAGAATTAATACCAGTCCCAATTCTTGGAAGTATCTTAAGATTATAGAGAGGTGCCCACCATCATGTTCATCCACAAGACTGGGGTCCTAATTATAATAAGACATTCTATGCTTGTATAATTGTATCAAAATGGGTTATATGGTCATATATAACTATAGAACCAATAAAATAAAAAATAAAATGGTACCATCACAGTCACTCAGACTAGAAAATAAATGCTACAACAGACGTCTCCTTCCTATATTCAGGTTCTAAACAAATATTTCACAATTGCATGGAGTTCTGACAACAAAACAGTCAACAAAAAAAGACAAAATGCTCAACTTTGAGGATTTGATAGTTCACAGAGAAAATTGAGAATTATAATATTTTGATTTGAAGAATTATGGAAGATGATATAAAGGAAATGATGCTTGAACCAAAACCTGAAGGATGAGTAGGAACTGTTAAACTTCAGAATTTTTTTTAAAAAGGAAGTTTAGACTTTTCTATCACATATGAAGACTCAAAGGGGCAACATATCATGCTATGCTAGAAAATGTGAAAGTAGTTCAGTCCTCCTGTAGCAAAGAAAGAGAGGAAAAGAGTGGGTAGAAATAAGATGAGAAAGGTAAGTAGAAACAGTTCGTGCATACTCTTCCAAGTCACTTCAAAGAGTTCAGGTTTGATTTTTCAGAGCAAAGAAAAACCACTGAAGAATATTTCCACACAAGCATATTTGCATTAGAGAAGGTACTCTGGTTGTTAGGTGCAGATTGGGATAAAAAAGGGTAAAATCAGAGCAAAGAATAGAAGAAAAATTGATGTTGGAAAATGGAGCAAAACATGGGCTCACATATAGTGAAGCAATTCTGCAATAAATGGAAAGAAGACAGAAAAACTCTAGAAAAAGAACTTTGAAACTCTCATGAGATCTCTTAGTTCTGTAACCTAAAGGAATCCTGGTGGCTTACTTATTTGACAAATGTATTATTACACAGCCCAACACCCCATAGTACTCTAAACTATATGAAATGTTGTGTGACATCCATTAATTTAGTTGTTGTTTGATATTATTTTTAATTATTTGGTTAAGAACATAGAACTGAAGAATATCATGCTAAGAGAAATAAGCCAATCCCACAAAACCAAAGGTTGAATGTTCTCTGATACGTGGATGCTAACACACAATGGGGTGTGGAGAAGAATAGAATTTCAGTGGATTAGACAAAGGAGAGTGAAGGGAAGAGAAGGGAGATGGGAATAGGAAAGACAGTAGAATGTATTGGACATAACTTTCCTATGCTCATATATGAATATACCACCAGTGAAACTCCATATCGTGTACAATCACAAGGACGGGAAGTTATGTATGTATGATATGTCAAAATGTACTCTACTGTCGTGTATATCTAAAAAGAATTTTTAAAATCTTTTAAAAAGAATATAGATATTAAAACTAACTAAAAGTGACTCTCAGTGCAGCACCAAGACTCTGGGCCCTAGGCTCTTCACCCCCTATTATTATGATACTGAATATGTTAATATTACATGGCCACAGGAGCTTCACAGATAGAATTAGTTGATATCAAATGACAAAAATAGGAACACTATCCTGGATACTCCAGGTGAGTCCAGTGTAATTACATGCATGGGCCTTTAAAAGTAGAAGAAAGAGGCAGAAGAGGAGGTCAGAGATGTGGCACAAGAGGCAAGAGAGATTCAAAGCATGAGAGGAATTCAATGTTCCGTTGCTGCTTTTGAGGATGAAGAGATCCATGAGCTAGGGAATCTGGGTGGCCTCTCAAAGGTGGAAAAAAATTTCTGGCCAACAGCCAGCAAGGAAACTTGGACCTCAGTTCAGCAACATGAAACTGAAATCTGTCAAAAACCTTAGTAAGCTTGGAAACAGATTCATCCCCAGAGCCTCCAGAAAAAAATGCAGCCCTGACAAAATTTTGACTTTACAGAGCTGTGAAATAAAGAATGTGTATTGTTTTAAACTGCTGTATTTGTGGTAGTTTGTTATATCAGCAATGGAAAACCAATACATTTGGTTTCTTCATCTCTAAAATGAGCATATACTTTCTATTTCTTTTGGATTGCATGATGATTTCATCAGGATATATATATGTACATATACATAATATAATTGTTCATATCTATTATATACAATTGTAATATATAATTGACTAGACTACACAGCACATAATGGACATCCAACAAATGGTTGTAAATGATGTTACATTAATAATAGATTATTCCTGTACACTTATGATGCATTTTGTCATTCATTGTCAGATTTTGTCCTTATCACCATCCTGATAGATAAGCATGGTAAGAATTTTTCAGCCTATACAATAGATAAGGACCTAAAACATCAAGAGGTATTTAGCTTACAAACCACTAAGTGTCAGAGAAGGGACTAAACCCAAAACTTTTGATTTCTAGTCACATTTTGGTTTTTTAGTCAGTTTAAAATATGATGTTTGCTGAAGGAGTTGATATAATGGGGAGAAATCAGTTATACAATTGGGAAGGGGAAATACTTCTTGACCAAGTTGTTTTATGTCTTCCACATGCCAGAGGGTTAGCTAAGGCTCTGGGAATGAATCCTGAGTATTTGCAAGAAATATAATTTGACAATAGGTCTGCTGGGAGACCATTCTAAGAGAACAGTGAAGACTATAGGATACAAAGATTTGGATAAGACCATGTAGAAACCAGCACTAAGGGATTTAAGAATCTGACATAGCTGTCTGAAGAGCAAAAACCATGTAGTTCTTAAACCCAGAGTGTTCCGGTTTCAGCCAAAGCCATTAATCCTCTCTGCTTCCTGCTTCCCCAGCTCACCCACACACCCCTCCCAACAGTTTCACAATTCAGCTTTATTTCAAAGTCCAAGAATCTCAGATATAAATCCAATATGCTACCTAAAGGTAGAAAGCAACCACAGGAAACTAAAAGGCTATCCAAGGTACTTCCATTTATTCAAATTGAGAAACACAATCTTACAAGATCTCCCTAAGGACTATTGTTCATATCTGGATAAACGGTGAACCAAGGCAGAATCTGCTATTCCAGAAGCTGATGGGAAAAAAATCTATTTTTTGCTCCTGCAGACTGTGCCCATGTCTTAAGTCAATGTTGATCTCTACACAGACATTTTACACTCTCTACATATCAAGGTGGAGAAGGACTGTAGGAAATTCATAGCAATTATCAGACATCAAAGATAAGATTGTATCTGTATGATGTCATCCATTTGTGCTGCACAGATAAATTTATGGAATATATATTATATTACCTCTGAGTTTGACATATTTCACTTCCTCTACTGGATGTTAGTTTCTTCATTTGTAAGATGAAAGAGTAGAACTAAATGGCAACTAAACATCCAGGTGTAATATTCCATAATTCAGAGAAATATCAACTAGAACAAATCAATAGCATAAGCAGTGTTGGGTTTATTTTTACCTCTTATTCCCTAAGCCCAAGCTTTGCATACAATTAGAGAGTTACAACTCTACCAGTTCTGGGATCATAATAAAGAAAACAAGGAATGCAGAGAATGAAGTATCATGATAAAATTCTAATGATTTAATTCATTTGTACTGGAACACTATAATTATACATAGTCATTGGGTTCATTTTGACAAAATCAAACATGCAAGGAATTTGATTTCAAGTCCCATCTCCCCTTTTCCTTCCCTGATCTCTCCCTCTTATACTCCATTAAACTTCCTTTCTTCTACATATGCATAAAAAGAAATTTCCTTTTGTGTCTTTAAATATGAATATAACATGATTTTGTTAAATTCATACTATTTATCTTCCCCTTTCTCCTCCTCCCTCTCATTCTCCTACATCTACTCCACTGACCTTCCCTGTATATTTATGATATCTGATTCCCTCCACCTCTGCCTTCTTTCCTTTAACTTTGCCTTAGCTCCCACATATGAGAGAAAATGTTTAAACTTTGAGTTTCTGAGTCTGGCCTAATTCACTAAGCATGAATTTCTCCATTTCAATCCATTTACTGGAAAATGCCAAATTCCATTCTATTTTAGAGCTGAGTAAAACTCCACTGTTGACAGGTACCTAGGTTCATTTCACAACTTTACTATTGTGAACTGTGCTGCTATAAACATTGATGTGTCTGCATCATTATAGTATTCTGACTTTAGATCTTTGGGATATATACCAAGGAGGGGGATAGCTGGGTCATATAGTAGTTCTAGTTCCATTCTTTTGAGGAAACTCTGCACTGTTTTCTGAGTGTACCTTTTTCTCCACATCCTCACCAGCATTTATTATTATTTGCATTCTTGATAATTACCATTCTCACTAGAGTTAGATGAAATCTTGGTGTAGTTTTAATTTTCATTTCCCCAATTTCTAGAGATGCTGAACAGTTTTTTTTTCATGTATTTCCTGGCCATTTAGTTTTCTTCTTTTGAAAGTTTCTCTTCAGTTCTTTTGTCAATTTATTGATTGGGATATTTTGGGTTTATTTGGCATTGAGTTTTTTGAGTTTTTTAATATATTTTAGATATAAATTTCCTGTCAGAGAAGTAGCTGACAAAGATTTTCTCTCATTCAATAGGCTCTTTCTTCACTCTCATTATCGTTTCTTTTACTGTGCAGAAGTTTTTTTAGTTTGATAGCATCTTACTTACTGATTCTCAGTTTTATTTCTTGAACTTTAGGGGTCTTATTTAGGAAGTTGGTGCCTGCACCTATATGATGAAGTCTTGACCCTCTTATTTTCTTCTAGCTGTTGCAAGGTTACTGATCTAATTTCTAAGTCTTTGATCCATTTTCATTTGGCTTTTGTGCAGGGTGAAAGATAGGGATCTAAATTTATTTTTGTACACATGGATATCCAGTTTTTCCAGCACTATTTATTTAAAAAGCTGTGCTTTCTCCAGCATATATTTTCAGCACCTTTGTCAAGTATCTGATGGCTGTACATATTTGGGTTTGTTTCTGCATCTTCTATTCTATCCCACTGGTCTTCAATGACATAATTAATTTAATAAAACCTGACTGTACAGCATTTGACAGATACTGCACCAAGAATGGGACTAAGGATATTTTATAAAAGGCAAAACATCCTCTGGGGATAGACTAAAAACAACTAACATTTACTTTAAGGCAAAATTAGATAACCAGAGCAACATTATAAGCACTGTGCTCTTAGCCAAATGGAGAAGAAATCAATCATGATTTAGGAGGACCAAAGAGAGTACAAAATTGGAGGAAGGAGGTTGAGTTTTAGGGACAAGTTGAACAATATTTCAATATAAGATGAAATGGGATGGACATTTTACAGGAGTTAATACTCTTTTAAAACATATTAAAGGAGACACTTAACAAAAGAATATTTTTTTAAAAAAGTAAATCAATTACAGATATTTATGTGATATCTGCAGAAACTTCACACTTAATAGTGAAAAAACAAAAGTATCCTCACTAAGGTGAGGAAGGAAATAAAATCCACTGTTAACACCACCACTATTCAATATAGTATTCTAAAATTTTAGACAATGAATTAAGCAAAGGAAAATGGACAAATGTTGAAAAAGAAAACACCCTCAGTTAGCAATTGAATAATAAAGAATTTACTGTAAAATGGAAAAAAATAATCAATCCAAATACACCAATCAATATTATTTGTCAACACCAGCAATAAACAATTAAAAAATGTAATGGGAGGAAAAAAAGCATTTGTATATCAACAAAACTATCAAAACTGAGGAAGATACATAATAATATAAAATACATTTGAAGAAAACTATAAAACTTCACCAAGAACTTCTGCTTATGGCTGTGATAGACAATCCTTTATAACAGACTAAACCATTCATGAAGAAAATGTAGAAAACTTTGGTAAAGTGTGTGTGTGTGTGTGTGTGTGTGCATGCTCACGTGTGTGTGCACATGTGCATACACAAGTTTTAGAGACAAAGATCCTGAAATACCACACCACTTAATCCCCTGTAGAATCTGAAAACAAAATAACAGGCAGAGAGACTGAGAAGCCAAGCAGAAAGCAGTTACTAAGAGATAAAGATGCTAAAGCAGACTTCTTTATACTCTCATGGAAATGGTGAGAAAAAAACAAACTTCAGGTCTTCAAGTAATCCTGATTTTTAAAAGCAAGATCTGGAAGAAAGGAGAAAATACAAATGACTGTCAGTCTGAGCCACAATTTCCATAGAGGTATTTACTGATTTTGAAATGGCTGTACTGGAAAACACAAGTTGGAAAGCATTGCTAAATGATGGCAAGCTAAACAAAGCTATCAGAAGTCTCATGGAATTTGGGGTCCAAGAAAGTGAAGGATACCTGGCAAGTGCCCCAAATTTTCGCTGGGGTGCTGAAGTTCTATACAGAGAGTAAGAGTAGATATGAAATATATAATGCTTTATAGTAAAAATCTCATCCTTGATGTGTCTCAATCCTTAATTAGATTTAGGTGATCTACTTTCAGTCTAGCTGTCTGCAAGAAATTCAATATTCCTTTAAAAAAAAAGGTAACAGAGAACTTCAGGTTCTAGATAAGATGGAATAGACTCTTCTCCCTATTCTTCTCAAGTTGTTACAACTAAAATCCCAGGTATCATACAACAGAAAATCCTAAGAGGACACTAAGTGGTGGAAGACCAGCTAGGTAGGGACATAGGGACTTTAGGAATTACATCGCAGTAAGTTTCCTGCATTTGTTGTGTGTTTACTCCCACAACAAATATCCCCTGGCACTTTTCCCAGGTGTTGGAAAAGGCTGAAAGTAAAAACCACTAAGAGAAATAGAACCAAAAACCTCTATGAAAAACCTGTTCTCCCTAGCCAAAGGGCAGAGAAAGACTCAACCTAGAAAGACAAAAAACTTGACAGTACCTGCCCTGTCCTAGCCAAATGCCACCAGCAGTTGCAAGGACACCAAGTCTGAGCTTCCAAATCCCATGCAGCTGTAAAGGCAGCCTGAGATGATGATGCCCTCTTCTATAGACAGGACAGATAAAAAAATGAAGCAAAGATCTGTGCTAATTAGTTATACATTAAAGTAGAATGCATTTTGACATATCATACATAAATAGAATATAACTTCTCATTCTTCTGATTGTACATGATATAGAATTACACAAGCCTATAATAATAAATGCACACAGGGTCATAAAGCCCTATTCATTCTACTATGTTTCCTACTCCTATACCCCTTCCCCTCCCTTTAGTCTCCTCTGCCTAATCCAAAGTACCTCTATTCTTCCCTAGGTCCCACCCCCTTATTGTGAATTAGTATCCGTATATCAGAGAAAACATTTGGCTTTTGGTTCTTTGGGTTTGGCTTATTTCACTTAGCATGATATTCTCCAGCTCCAAGGAAAGCAGGAGAGCAAGGAGGTATTTTCTTTTGTGGTTCTCAGTGTTCAAGGAAATTTACAAAAATTTACTAGGTGACCATTAATCTTACAAATTATTGACTTCAGTGACCATAAAGGACAAACAATATAGTCTTTAGAAACAATTTTAAAGTTACAAAACAAACAAACTACAACCCACAAAAAAGGAACAACAAAAAACCCTGGGAGGGAGGAGAATCTGACATCTAGAGTAAACACAGTATAATATTCTAAGTGCTCACTTTACAAAAAAAATAGAAATTATTAAAAGGAACAAATAATAATTCTGAAGTTAAAAGTGCTATAACTAGAATGAAAAACTCACTAGAGAGATTCAATAACAGGTTTGAGCAGCAGACTAAAAAACCACTCAACTTGAAGATAGTTCAACTGATATTATTCAGTCTGATGAGCAAAACGAAAAGCAATAAGAAAAATGTCATGGCAACTGGATATCTACATAGACAAAAAGGATTTAAATTTTTTTTACTTACCATATGCAAAAAGTAATTCATGATGGATCAAACACCAATATCTAAACCTAAAACTATAAAATTCTTAGGGGAAAAAATAGAAGCAAGTCCTTGGAAGCATGGATTAAACAATGGGTACTAGGATACAACACCAAAATTACAAGAAGCAAAAGAAAAAAGTAGACAAAGTGGACTCTATCGAAATTGAAAGCTTTTTTGCATCAAATAATATAATAAAGACAGTGAAAAGAGAACCCATAAATGGGGAAATATCTGCTAATTATCTGATAAAATTCTTGTATCCTCAATATATGAAAAAATTACAACTCAGCAATAAAAGAATAACTATCCAATTAAAAGATGGGCAAAAAGTGAATTTTATGGTATGTAGATCGCATGTCAATAAAGCTGTGACTTAAAGTAATCACATAAAGATTCTCTGCCCCCTACCAATTTATTTTTAATGGGCAAAGGTTTTGATGAGATATTTCTCCAAAGATATACAATAGTCAACAGCCACCTGGAAAGAAGCTCAAGGATATTAGTCATTAGGGAAATGCAAATCACAACTATAGATACCACTACATACTCATTAGTGTGGTGATATTTTAAAAAATGAAAATGAGTGTTGGTAAGGATATGGGGGATGTTTATATGTTTCTTATGGTAATGTAAACTGTTTCAGATATTGTGGAAAACATGAATCTTTTCATACTAAAATCTCAACAAATTCTAAATTTGTTAAATTTAAGTTAATGCACAGTGAGACACGTTATAATTATACTTTCAAAAGGCAAAAACAAAGGAGAAGTCCTTGATAACAACGCCAGAGAAGCAACTATCTCTCATTATCTCACACAAAACCTTTAAAAATGAAATCTCAGGTCAAATTGCTTCAGTAGAGTATTTACCAAATATTTTAAATAGAAATTACACCAATTTGACAAAATCTCTTCTAGGAATACAAGAGGGGGGATAACAACAAATTCACCTTATGAGGCCAGGATTGCCCTTATTCCATAAATCAATCAAAGGCAGCACAAAAAAAGGAAATTAGAAGCAAACATCCCTTACAAATATAGAAACAAAAATCTGCAAGGAAATATTAGCAAATTGGATGAGTAATGTATAAAACCAATTATATGCTATGACTAGGTAAGATTTATTCCAGTTATGGAAGGTTGGTTCAACATTCAACTTAATCAGTAAACTTAGTCTACTGCTAAAGAAACTGATCATACCCACTGATGCAAAGTATTTCACAAATCAAGCACCCATTCATGATTTTTAAAATATAACTTTCAGCAAACTGGAAATGGAGAACGTAATTAAGTTGATAAAAGATACCTGAAAAAAGTAGAGTTAAAGTCATATTTAAATTAATAGTGAAATATTAAGTTCTTTCCTCCTAAAATCACAGCAAAGGCATTTATTTCCACAACTGTTATTCAACATAATATGAGGAATCTTAGCCAGTATAATAAGAAAAGAAAAAAAGAAATGAAAAACATAGAATGTAAAGGAAGAAATTAAACCATCCCTATTTGTAGATGACTTGATTTTCTATGTATAAAATTCCAAGAAATAATCAAAAACTTTTAAAAACTCTCATAACTAAGAAGTAAGTTTGTCAAAGTCACAGGACACAAGATGAACATAAAAACATCAGTCATATTTCTATACACTAGCAACAAAGGAAACAAAATATAAACACAATTCTGATTAGAATATAAAATAATTTAAGCATTCTGGAAAATTTTTTGGCAGATTCTTAAAAAAGTAAACATGCACTTTTCATAAGATCTATCAGTTGCATTCTTGGGTATCCATCCTAAAGGAATGAAGTTTTGTGTACATGCAAATAAAAACTAGTATACTGATGTTCACACCAGCTATTTATAAAGATAGAGTTTTGCGGGGTATGGAGGATTGAACCCAAGGGTACTTAACTACTGAGCCACATGCCCAGCCTTTTTATGTTTTTCTTTATTTTGGGACACGGTCTCACTAAGTTGCTGAGGCTGGCTTTAAACTTTTAATCCTCCTATTTCAGCCTCCTGAGCTGCTGGGATTACACATGTGTGCCACTGTGCCTGGCACACCATCTTTATACTTAATGGTCCCAAACTGGAGACAACACAAAAATATTTCAAGAGGAGAATGGATAAACAAATTTTGGACCATCCGTTCTTCAGAATACTATTCAATCAGTAACAAGAAAGAGCAAATTACTGATACAAGCAGCAATTTAGATGTTCTCAAGGTCATTATGCTTAAGATGCCAATCTTTCACCAAAGAAAACATACTCATGATAAATATGCATATGAAAAGATCATCATTATATATCATTGGAGAAATGCAGGATAAAACAATGTAATACCATTACCAGTTGTTAAAATGATTGGTATTCAAAACATTGACAGCACCAAATACTGAAAAGAATATGGAGCAACAGGAATTCTCAACCATTGCTCATGAGAATACAAAATCAACAGCAATTTGGAAAACAGTCTCATAGTTAGAAAACTAAAGATACCCTTAACATACAATTCCGCAACTGCACTACTTGATATTTACCCAAATGAGTTGAAAACTTATGTGCACAAAAAAACCTAAACACAAATGTTTCTAGCAACTTTATTAACAATTGCCAAAACTTGGAAGAATCAAGATGTTCTTTGGTAGGTGAATGAATAAACAAACTGTGGCACATTCAGATAATGAAATATGTTTCAGTACTAAAAAACAGTGAATTGTTAAGACACACACACAAGAAAAAAAAAACATGAAGTCATCCTAAAAATGCTCTGTGCTGTATGATTCAAATTATATAAAATTCTGGAAAAGATCATATGAAAAGTATAAAGTTCATTAGTTCCTGAGTTTGAGAGGAAAGAGAGAAGGGTGAATAGGTATAACACAGAGGATTTTAAACTGTGAAAATATTCTGTAATGGTACATATTGTGCTTACATTATACATTTGTTAAACCCCAAAGAACTGTGCAGAACAGAAAGCATGAGCCCTGATGCAAACTATGAAATTTATTTAATCATAATGTATTAAATATTGGATCACTAACAGTAATGAAAGTACAAGTGGGGAAAATATCTGCTATTTATCTGATAAAAGCCTAGTATCCTCAAAGTATGAAAAACTTACAACTCAGCAATACAAGAACAACTATCCAATAAAAATATGGGCAAAGAGTAAATTGTATATGTAGATTGTATTTATCTTTCATCAATATTGAATTAATAATAGGGAAAATGGGCAGGGAAGTTGTATGGGATAAACAGAAACTCTGTTTTCTGTATGAGATAAATAGAAACTATGTCTTCTGTTGAATTTTTTGGTGACTCTAAAATTAGTGTAGACTATAAGATTTATTAAGTTTTAAATAGCCAAATTTAAAAATGTTATATAATATAATTAAATTATATAACACCATCAAACTAGAGATGGAAAACAGATTAATCATTCCAGGAAAAGAGAGAAGGTAAAGGTGTAACATGAAGGAATTTCTATATGGTGATTGAACAGTTCTGTATCTTGATTGTGGCAGTGGTTCCACAAATCCATATGTAAGTTTAAATTTCATAAAACTACCCACAAACACACAAAAATCAGTGCATGTAAAATATTCTTATATACCTGTAGTACAATAATGTTATTGAGGCCTGTGGTTTACTGAATATTTCATTATATTCATATCAAAACTCCCAAAGGGGAAACCTAGGTAAAGAGTTCACAGGGATCTATGAACTACTGCAACTTCTCACGAGTTTAATATAATTTCAAAATAAAATAACCAAAAGATAACATCAACCAGAGTCTTACACATTTTTCTTTAAAGTGCTCATAATTCAAACAAAAATTACTGAGAATGAGATAAGACTGAAAAGACATATTAGAAAAAGTCCTGGGTACAATCCATGCAAAGTAATGCCCCCACAGCCTACAAAATAATGAGGATTCATTTTTAGAAAACAGATATGATAGAAATTTTCACATACAACTGGAATATATAAAAATTAGCAAATAGATATTCTAGAACTGAAAATTCAATAAATGAATTTTAGAATGTAATAACTGATTGTATAGCATCAGAAATCAATAAAGATAAGATGTGGACAAAATGTTTAACTAAGCCTATATGATACATATAAAACATAACAACCAAAAATGTAAGAACTGTATTTTTGCAAATGCACGTTTAACCTAAACTAAATTTCCTGTAGGCCATGAAGGAAACCTCAACCAATTTCAAAATTACATTCAGACTATATTCTCTGACCACAGTTTAAACTTGAAATCATGAAAAATAACTATAAAATCATCTCAATTAAGAAATTAAGCAATTCACCTCTAAATAAATCATAGCTCAAAGAAGTAGTTCAAATTAAATAAGAAAATATCTTGTACTATATGAAAATAAAAATATGGCAAATCAAAACTTCTGATATACAATACACTCATTATTAGAGGAAAATCTATAGCCTTAGATGAATATATTTGAAAAGAAAGCATTTAAATCTGTTATCTAGTTATATATCTGATATAGTAAAAAATTAAGTTAAAATCAAACAAATTAGAATATAATAAATATAAAACAAGAAATTAATGAAATAAAAAATCTACAATCAAGGCACACAGCAAAGACAAAAGTTGGTTACATTAGAAAAAAACAAAATGAAAAGCTATCCTCAAAACTGATGAATGAAAAGTGAAAATATGCAATCAATCAATGTTTGGAATGGAAATGAGGGCAGCATTACAGATCAAATAGTTATCAAAGACATGAGAATATACCATTTAAAAATAGACTACATGCCAATAAATGTGAAAAAATAGAATGAAAATTCTCTTAAAATATGTTAAAATTGATAAAATAACATAATTTTTAAAAACTTAATACTTCCACAACTTTTTTAAAAATGAGCCTATAACTAAAGATCTTCCCCAAAAGAAAACTTGAAGCCCAGATGGCATTACCAGTGAATTCCTATAAACATTTAAAGAATAAATAGCATCAGTGTTACATAATCTCTTCCAGAATGTAAAAATGTTGTATCCAAATTCATTTTTGAAGCTAACATTAATTTAATCCCAAAACCCAACAAAGAGTTGACAAAACAAAAAACATGGATGCAAAAATTCTAAAACTCATGCACATGCACATTTATGTTCCATCTCGTGTTGCAATATATCACAAAAGGCAGGGTTTATACTAAGGATAAAAAGCTGGTTTAACATATGAAAATCAGTCAGTTCACAAAATTAAAAGAATAATCACACAATCAACTCAATAGATGCAAAAATCCGAAAAATTTAGCACCCATTCATGATTTTTTAAAAAATCTTTGCAAACTAAAATAAGGAAACTTCCTTAATCTGATGAAGGGTATATCTGGGAAAATATAGCAAAAATCACATTTAATGATGAAATGATGAAACATTCATTTTCCCCTAAGGCAAGGAATAAAATATAAGATGACTATGATCCTCACTTATATTCAACATTGTACTGGAGGTACTAGACATTACAGTAGATCAAAAATATGTGAAAATATTGAATACAGAGCTAAAATAAAAGTAACTGAATAATTAATGAAACTATATATAAATTAAAACTATTAGCAAATGGGTTCATTATTATCTCTGAGTGCCATATCAATATTCAAAAATTTTTTCTATGCAACCACAAAAAGTTTGGAAAATGATTTTAGAAAGATATACATTTATAGCATCAAATAATAGTATCTAAGAATAAAGAAATCTATATAAGATCTCTATGCAACCAACTATAGAAATATTGAAGAAATATAAAACCCTAACAAATGTATAGATATGTGTTCACAGATTGGAGAACTCTATTTTGTAAAAGAAATTATCTTCCTTGGGCTGAGGTTGAGGCTCGGTGGCAGAGCACTTGCCTTGCACATGTGAGGCACTGCGTTTGATCCTCAGCACCACATAAAAATAAATAAACAAAATAAAGACACTGTGTCCATGTATAACTAAAAAATATTAAAAAAGAAATAAATTATCTCCCAATTTGCCTATGAATTCCATGCAATTGCAATACAAATTCCAAAAGATCTTTTATTATGTGGAAATTGTAAACCTGAATCCAAAAATTAGAACTAAGTTAGAATTATTACACTATCATATTATCAAGACTTATTAAAGGATTTTATAATTAATAGGATATCTATGAATTATGCACAAATAAATCAATGACTCTTGAACCCTAACTCATACCATATACAAAAATTAACACTCTATAGGGCTGGGAATGTAGCACAGTGATAGAACACTTGCTTAGCATATATGATGCCGTGGGTTAGACTTTCAGCACTGCAAAAAAATTCATTCTACTTGTATATATCTATGAAACATGTGAATGTTATAACAAATATGCTTATATAAGATGACACACAATGATATCTTCATGATATTGTGGGAGACAAGGATTTTTTTAATGATGCAAAAAACATTTTAGCCACGAAACAAGAGATTGATTGATTATAAGACATTAAATTAAAAATTCCTGTTCATTGCTTAGAGTTAAAAGGCAAATCCCATAGGGTGGGAGATGATATATGCAATGCACATATCTCACACAAGACTACTACTCAAAATATAAAGAACTAAAAATCAGTAAGAAATTTAGAAAACTAAATAGACAAATGCACAGATGATTTGAATAGGCTTCTCAAAAAATTTAAAGAACATCCAGATGACAAAAAATATGAAATGATGATCAAGCCCCCTAGTCATCATGGAAATGTAAATTTAAACTACAATGATGAGATTCCAAAACATGCATGGAATAACAACTAAAATTTATAAGTAAGAGAGTAGTAAGCACTACAGTGGAAGGAGAGCCATTGGGATTTTCATACACTCATGGTGGACATGTAAATTGGTGAAAAATATTTGGAAACTCCTTGACATTATCTAGTAAGTTGAATGCATGCATAACCTATGACCCACTAATTCCGTTTCCAGTTATACAAACAGAAATGAAGCCATGTGTTCACCAAATGAGCAATGTCTGCAACATCAGTCATTATGGTATAGAAATAAAGACAATACAAATGTCCATCAAGAGCAGACATGGGGTTTATGTATAGAATGGAATATAACATAGCACTAAAAATTAATGAACTATAGCTTTTGCAACATTTTGCATGAATCTCAAAAATATGCTAGTGGAAAAAGTCAGACACAAAGGAGTGCAAACTGGAGTACAAAGGAGTATTGTTTCATTTATAAGAAGTTCAATAACAAGTGAAACTGATCTGTAGTGTAAGAAATCCAGATATTAGTTATCTCTGGGAAGGGAAGTATGGAGAGTGACTGAGAAAGGCATGAATAGATGGCTCTGGGGTGTTAATTTTTTATTTCTTGAACTAGGGAGTGGTTACATAGTTTTGCACATTTAATAAAAAATTTATAGAGCTGTACACTTGTGCTTTTGCATTTTTTCTGTGTATGCTACACTTCAGGTTTTAATGTTTTTATTAGCAGGAATGTGTTTCACACAGTGGAAACCTAATTATTTTAAAAATACAAATGGACCTCAATTTTTCTATAATTCAAAGTACTCCCCAAAGCCTTCAAACAAAGAAAAGCCCAGACCTGGATGGATTCTCAACCGAGTTCTAACAGGTCTTTCAAGAAGAATTAATACCAATCCTCCTCAAATTATTCCGTGAAATAATAAAAAAGGGAACAATGCCAAACTCCTTCCATGAAACCAATATTATGCTGATACTAAAACCAGAAGAAGAGACATCAAGGCAAGAAAACTTCAGACCAATGTCGTTGATGAACAGATGCAAATATTCTTAATAAAATATTGCCAAACTGCATACAAAAACACATTAAAATGCAGTGCATCATGATTAAGTGGATTTAATCCCAGAGATCCAATGTTGGTTCAAAATATAGAAATCAATAAATGTAATTCATCACATAAACAGAGTTAAGGACAAGAATCACATGATTGGGGGATGGGAATAGGAGAGACAGTAAAATGAATCAGATATAACTTTCCTGTATTCATATATGAATACACAACCAGTGAAACTCCACATCATGTATAACCACAACAATGAGATCCTAATTAGAGTCAGTTATACTCCATGTATGTATAATATGTCCAAATACACTCTACTGTCATGTATATCTAAAAAGAAGAAATAAAAAAGATTCATGATTATCTCAATAGATGCAGATAAAGCATTTGACAAAGTATAGCACCCATTCATTTTTAAAACACAAGAACAACTAGGGATAGAAGGAAATTACCTCAACATTGTAAAGTCTATGTATGACAAACAAGGCCAACATTATCAAGTATGGAGAAAAATTGAAAGCATTACCTCTAAAAACAGGAACAAGACAAGGATGCCCACTTTCACCACTCTTGTTCAAAATAGTCCTTAAACTTCTAACCACAGTAATTATGAAAGAGAAGGAAATTAAAGAGATATACAGAGGAAACAAAGAGCACAGACTGTTTTCTGATGACATGATCCTATATTTATAAGATACAAGAAAACACCACCAGAAGACTTCTAGAGCTCATAAATGAATTCAGCAAACTAGCAGGATACAAAATCAACACTCATAAATCAATCATGTATCTATACTCCAATGATGAATCTCCTGCAAAAGAAACTAGTAGAACAATCTTATTCACAATAGCATCCAAAAAATACTTGGAAATAAATCTTACAAAAAAGGTGAAGGATACTTATATAACAGTAAAGAAAGCAATTGAAAAAGATCTTAGAAGATGAAAGTACCTCATATGTTCATGGATAGACAGAATTAATATTTTCAAAATTGCCATACCACCAGCTGGGCACAGTGGTGCATGCCTGTAATCCCAGGACTTAGGGAGGCTGAAACAGAGAATTGTGAGTTCAAAGTCAGCCTCAGCAATAGTGAGGTACTAAGCAACTCAGTGAGACCCTGTCTTTACATAAAACACAAAGTAGGGCTAGGGATGTGGCTAAGTGGTCAAGTACCCCTGAGTTCAATCCCCAGCACCAAAAAATAAAATAAAATTGCTACACCACCAATAACAAAATATACATTCAATGGAATTCCCATCAAAATTCTAATGATCTTCATCACGAAACTACAAAAAGCAGTTTTGAAATTCATTTGGAAAAATAAGAGACCCATAATAATCAAAGCAATCTTTAGCAAGAAATATGAAGGAGGAGGCATCACAATACTGTACCTCAAATTATAATACAGAGCTATAGTAACAAAAATAGCATGGTACTGGCAACAAAACAGGCATGAACACCAATGGAATAGAAGATAAAGAGACAAACACACATAAATACAGTTATCTCATACTAGACAAAGGTGCCATAAACATATGTTGGAGAAAAGGTAACCTCCTCAACAAATGCTTCTGGGAAAATGGAAATCCATATGTAGCAGAATGAAATTTAACCCATTTCTCTCACCCTGTACAAAAGTCAACTCAAAGCACATCAAAGACCTACCAATTAGGCTAGAAACCCTGCAACTGCTGGAAGAAAATGTAGACCCAACACTCCAATATATTGGCTCAGGAACTGACTTCCTTAATAAGACTCCTAAAGCACAAGAAATAAAGTCAAAAATCAATAAATGGAGAGGGATCCAATTAAAAAGTTTCTTCATAACAAAGAAAACAATTAAGAGTGTGCTGAGAGGGGCAACACATTAATATTCAAGATAACTCAAAAAACTTAACACCAAAACCCAAATAACCCAATCAATAAATAGGCAAAGGAACTAAACAGACACTTCTCAAAAGAAGAAATAGGAACAATCAACAAATACATAAAAATGTTCAATATCTTTAGCAATTAGAGGAATGAAATTAAACCTGCACTGAGATTTCACCTCACTCCAGTCAGAATGGCAATTATCCAGAATACAAGTAAAGCCGGGTGTGGTGGCGCAAGCCTATAATCCTAGCACTTTTTTAAAAAAAATTATAGCTACTGACATTTTTTATTATGGCCAAAAACGTGTTACATAAATTTTATCTCATAAAAATTTTGAAGGGCACAGTAAGGTATTGTTGACTATTAGCACATTCTTGTCCAACAGATCTCTAGAACTTTATCAGCTGGCATGATTGAAATCCTAACTTCTTTGAAAAACTCTCCACTTCTCGGCTCACTTGCCTCAGCTCGCTTGCCTCGGCTCCTGACAATCACCATTCTACTTCCTTTTTCTGAGTTTGAATATTTTAGACACCAAATATAGGTGAAATCATACAGTATTTAGCTTTTTGTGACTGGTTGATTTCATTTTGCATAATGCCTTCAAGCTTCAACCACTTTGTAGCATATACCAAGATTTCCCTCTTTTTAAAGGCTGAACAATATTCCATGGTATGTTAATACCATGGGAGAGTGGACATTTAGATTGCTTCCATGTTTTTTTCATATTTAATTCATTTATTTGTTCTATTTAGGCTTACATGATAACAGAGTGCAATTTGATTCATTGTACATAGATAGAGGATAACATATCAATTCTCTAGTTTTAAGTTGTATAGAATCACAACATATATGCAGTCATACATAAAGTTAGAGCTATGATGACCATCATATTCCATCACCTTTAATGTCCTCATGCCCCCTCCCCCTTACACCCCTGTGAACAGAGTTCTACCATTGTTCCCATGACCTTCCCCACATTATGGATCAGCATCCACTTATCAACGAGTATATTCGGCATTTGGTTTTCTGAGATTGGCTTACTTCACTTAGCATGATATTCTCCAACTCCATCCATTTACCTGCAAATGCCATAATTTTATTCTCTCTTATTGCTGAGTAATATTCC
>PVHX01025876.1:0-21637 GCA_004024805.1 Geosciurus inauris | reverse complement strand
CTGGTTTTTGAACCTCTTTGGAAATAATTATGAAGCAGGAGTAGAGTAAGTATGCTAGACTGTAAACCCCATGGAGGAAAGGACTGCGCTGTCTTGTTCAATGTGGTATCTACAGAGTGACGGGCATGAAGTAGCTGTTTAATTTTTATTGACTACATGAATACAGCAGCCTGGAAAAAACAAGATGATGACAATATGGGTCCAAAAAGGATAAATCAAGCAGACTATTTCCTTTAAAAGTTTGTGATGGAATAATTGTTATGTTTAACATTAAGGACCATCATAGTGACTTTACCATTGAATTTTGGCAAGTCAGTTAACAATGTTTTCACAAAATTATTATAGAGAAATGTTATTACACGTAGGTGGATCTGTAGCAACTTGAACAAATTTGCCAAGGTAAATTTTGATTAATGAGTCTGGATCAGTCTGGAAGGGAGTCTGTCGAAGGCAGTGACACGTTGCTGGCAAGAATGAGTTGAATGGGTTTAGTATGAGAACAGTGTAGTCCAGTCCCTTCTCTGCTATTTTGTCTTTCTTAGACTTTGTGCTGTTGTCATATATTTTGTTTCTAAAAATGTTATAAACCTCACGAGATATATTGCTTTTGATTTGTTGTATTTGTATTTTATAAAGTGTTTTATAAAAATAAGAAAATTATTTATTTTTTATATTTCTGTTTTAAGATCTCAAATTCTTTGTATAGAATTCGATTTCCATCTAATAGCATTTTCTTTTTGCTTGAAGAACTTTAACATGTCTTTTAGTGTGAGTCATCCAGTGATGAATTATTTCGGTGTTGGTGTGCCAAAACATGTCTTTGTCTTATTTTGAAATATATATATTTATACATAAATAAATATATATACACATATATATGAATTCTATATTGATTTTTTTCATTCGATACTATAAAATACTGCACCCCTATTTTCTGGTTTGCATATTTCTGATGAGAATTCCACTGTCACTCTTATCTATTGTTCTTCTACACAATAATGTCTTCTTAAATCTATGACTGCTTTTAAGGTTTTATTGCTGACTTTACGTAATTTGATGGTGATGTTCCTTAGCAGAGTTTTCTTCTTTTTTACTTACATTGTTGAGTTTCTTGCATTGTGAGTCTATAGTTTTCATCGTATTTGGGATATTTTCCTCCATTAGACAATCATTTCTTTCTGTTCTCCCTTGTCTTTCTTACCTCATATTTTCCCTTTCATCCAGAGACACCAGTTACAGGTATACTGAGTTCACTGATAACTGTTCATTTTTATTTTTGATCATTTTCTTCTCTCAGTGTTTCATTTTGGATGGTTTCTATCATGACATTTTTGAGTTCTTCACTCTCCCTTTTGGTAACGTTTAATCTTCTCTTAATCCTATACACATGTGTGTATATGTGTTAAAAATATCAGATGCTGATTTCATCATCTCTAGCTGTTTGGTTTGGATCTACTTAAAAATTATTTTCCTGTCTTTATGTACCATGCTCGTTCAATTTCTTTCCTCTATTTTCTTGAACATATTATAGTTATAATCATATTCAAAATATCCTTGTCTACTTAATTCTATAATATATGTCATTTCTACGTCTTTTCTAAAAATGACTGAGTCTTCTCACCCCTCCTCACCAGGCAGGAAGCAGAAGTTTCTTTTTGCATGCCTGGTCTTTCATTTGATGCCATTGTAAAGTTTACTTTGTCCAGTAGTGGATATTTTTGATTTCCTGTAAGTTCTTTATTCTGGATTGTTCTTTGAAGTAGTTTGATCCTTTTTGGGCTTGACTTCATGATTCATTAAGTAGGGTCAGAGTAGCACTTATTGCAGGGCTAATTTTGCCCTGCTACTGAGGCAAAACCATTTGCATCATGAATTATGAGTTTTTCCAGCCTAAATGCCAGGCTTCGGCACTATTCGTGATCCTGTACAATCACTGAGTATCTTTCTGCTCTGGTTTGTGGAAACAGGAATAATTCTTTGCCTTGTGTAAGCTTTGGAGATTGTTATATATTATCTTTTTATGTTCTTCTCTGGCCTGTATGCTAGTCACCTGAAGACTGGAGCAAAGTCTGCAGATCTCCACGGTTCCTTCTCTTTGTTTAGCTTTCGCCTCACTGGTAGTCCACTTCCAGCTTCAGCTGCTACAGCCTGTCTGGTCTCCCATTCCATCTTCTTAACTGAAGGAGGTCTTCCTAGATTCCTCTCTCTGTACTGCAGCCTGGAAATTGTCTAGGTGATAAACCAAGGCAATCATAGGACTCAAGTTTACTTATTTCCCTTCCCTTAGGGACTGTGGTCCTGCATAGCTCCATAATGTCCAGTGTTTGAAAGCCATTGTTTTATATTTGCCTGTTTGGTTTGGTTTTTTTGTTGTTTTAGGAAGGACAGTAAATTTAGTCCTGTTGCTCCATCTTGGCTGGCTAGACTGGATTACAATAAAATAATTGTTCCGTTGATAAAATAGATTGCTGAGGGTGTCACCTGTTTCCAAAACAATTCTCATTAAGTAACCTGCAATACCTGGTATGGCAATCCACATTTACAAGTAGAGTCACCCTTGTGCAATGGGTGTTACAGAAGAGTGGCTTACAAATGAGCTTTATGGTAAGACTAATTTCCCTTTTGGCTTACATTTAAAATTCCTCTGGTGCTCTCTTTACTTCGTTTCTTATTACTTTCTCTTTAGCAGTGATTCAAACCCTAATGATTTTCTTCCCCCACCTTCTTTTTCAGGGACCAATAATCTGCACACACAATTCCATATGTCTTGGGATTAGAATTCATCTCATTCTAGTTAGTACATAGTCCTTGAGTATTTAGCCTTGTGCTAAGGTGCAGCTGGGGTTGACAGACAGGATCTTTGACCTCAAGATTAAATTTTTAAAAAATAATATGAATATATATACATTTTAAAAATATAAATATACATTCCTATTGTTTGGGATTGTTTCAAAAGAGGATAATATTTGCATTTTTAGATGGATTTATAAACAGAAGCAGAAAGTGCAGGAGGAGGAATTCTTGTTTTTCTTGTTCCTCAGTTTCAGCGAGTGTTTGTTGAGCACTTTACTAAAGCATTGTAATATTAACTAGGAGACAGAGACAAATCACTGGCGTGATGAATTTATCATCTTATGGAAATCTGACACAGATTGATAAAGACCCTAAAATATGCCACAGTGCATTTGTGTGATTTTTCAGGGGAGTGTGATCATTGGAGCCTGGAGCAATTAGGGAAGGATTGGAGAATTAGTTCAAGAAAGAACTCTAGAATGGCATGAGCAGAATTAGGAGTATCAGTGCCTGTGGCTTGTTTAGGAACCATCAGAGAGTTAGGGGCTCCTGCTGGAGAGCAGTGGGAAAAATAGAGGCCCCTCTGGGCAGGCCATAATATACCATGTTCAGGCATTTGGACTCTCAGGAGCTGTGGATGTTTTTTAATTGGGGTTTGAGTGGAGTACTAGGGCTGGTGTATGCAAGAGGGACGAGTGGTTTGAGGACAGAGACTGTCTTAATTATCTTTGCACCCCCAGATCCTAGTTGTTTGTTGCTTGAGTGCAAGTAAAAGGTTATCTTTTTCTTTCTAAATTGCTATGCTCTTGATAACCACTGGCCTTACCAATGGCATGACAAATATTGTGAAAGAGCCTCTTCCTGCTTAGTGTTATTTTGTGTAAACAGCTCAAGTAAGGCAAATTTTGGCTCATTTCTTAAAGCTGTTTTTTAAAAAATTATTTTAATTGTAAACTGATGAATCAGTTATATATATTTGAGGCACAAAGTGATGATTTATGAATAGCATGGGAAGTAATTAAATCAAGCTAATTAACATACTGTCACCTCAAATACCATTTTTTTTTTTTTTATGGTGAGAGCCTTTGAAATGTACTTTTGAAAATCCTTGGGAGTACAATACTATGTTCATCATTCTGTGCAATATATTTAAAAAGAAAAATCAACGTATCCTTCTGCCTAATGGAGGCAAAGTTTATTTTCTTTCTTCATTCTTCATTTTCCTTCTTAGAGGCTCAGCTATTCTCACGGAAATTATACAGTGTAGCCTTTTGCAAATCCCTGCGTCCTCCATATTAAATTCTCCATAGTCTTACAAATTGCAAGAAAGGACAGTTCACACACCTCTACATAAAACCAGACAACCCACCGGCTTCCAACAGAGCTTGGAAGTGTGCCCTGATCAGCTGCGTTCACAGTGAAGATCTGGATGAGCGCGCGTGCGTACACACACACGCACACACTCTCACTCACGGCCCAGTGTACCCATCTGTTTAGTCACTCCCACCGCCCCACGCCCACTCTCGCGTGCACAGATTTCACTCTTGGAGCCGCGCAATCACAGCCCCCGCGTAAGGCCCTGGGACCAGCCCCCAGCGCTCGGCCCCGCCCACGGGGCTGGTGGCCCGCAGCTACCGACCAGCACGTCACTGCCGCGCGCCAGGCGCGTCATCAGGCCGCGACGTTGCAGCAGGCTCTGGCCGGGACTTGAAAGTGCAGGCGGCTGCAGCAGCTGGAGCCAAGCCGCTGGGGAGAGCGGCGAAGGCGGGCGGGCTGCGGGAGGCTGCTCGGCCGCCAGCCTCGGGACAGGTGCGTGGTCGCCCCTCTACCCTGGACCTGGCACAACGCTTGCCAGTCTCCGGGCCGTCTGAGACCCCGTCCTCCTCCCAGCTCCGGCGTTCTCCCTGAGAAGTGGGCCGGGCTCGTGCCGGGTGGGGGTCGTGCCATTTCTTCCTGCGAGACTAGGCTGCGGCGTAGGGTCCCCTGCCAGGAGGAGGTCCTTATGCACCCAGGGTCCTGAGCACCTTCTGAAGGGGTTGGGGCCGCCAGCCATCCCGTCTAGTGGGGACGTTGAGGCAGCTGGGGTGCTCAGAGTGCTGTTAATTCCTAACAGCAGCCACCAGTGATTGAATGTTCACTGTGTGTCGCAGTCCGTGCTGGGCGCTTTGTGTGTATTATTCAGTCCTTCTAGCAACCCAGATAAGATGGTATGGTACTATTCCCATTTTCCAGATGGAGAAACGAGGGCATTGAAGTTAACTACCTTGACCAAATCTACACATATGGTACGCAGTGGGGCATTTAAACGTCAAAGCTGACCCTCCTGTCCCTGGCCATTTCAGATTCCCCAGTTGGCTAGCCTCAGCCCAGCCGCCAGAAGCCTTTGGGACTTTTTTTTTTTTTTTAAACTCCTTGACCTTGGGTAAACCCAGTGGGGAGGGAGGAGGAGCACAACATGGACTTCCTATTGGCACTAGTCTTTTTCCTCCTCTCATCTCCTGATCACTTCTATTCTCAGGCAGCAGTTTGCTCCTCGGTTGTGTGGACATTCTGCAGAGGAAACTGATAGCTGAGAACTGAATTTTTCTTTCGTATCACAGAAGAACTTATCCCAGGTGCATTGCTTTACTATTCTCTTCCCGGGCCTATTACCTTAGATGGTTGCATACATTATATTGTTAAGGGCATGTGTAGTTATTTTGAGGGTAATAGTAATTGCAGCAAATCTTTATGAGGATTGTAAAGAAATCAGATATACCTTCTAAAAGAACACTTGCCTGGAGATGATCTTTCAGGATTTTAAGAGAATGGTCTAAGGCCTGACAAGAGTAGCTAAAAGCTCAAATAGAGAATAGAGATTAAGTTAGAAAAATTTCGTATTTTGAGGTAATATCAGTGAATGTTTTCCCTTAGGATAGGAAAAGGCTTATTGAAAAGTATGAAAACTTATAAGTTAGATATTCCCAAATGGTGTGCCTTTCCTTTGGAGCTTTATAAATATATTAAAAGTGCAAATATTTCTTTTAAAATATCATAAGAAATTAAGAAGCTCAATGTGGTTCAAGTGGGAAACTTTAAAAGTGCCTTAGTTGCCTTTATCTGTTTTACATTGCATGGAAGATGTGAGTGAAAATTCCCAGTTTATAATTTAAAAATGTCTTGTGTGTGTACATGTAACATTTAATTAAACAAACTCATGCCTTTGTTCTCCCAGGAATTATTCAGTTATTAACAAAAATTAAATTATTGTTTGTTGCATACTTATAATAAGCTCTTATTTACCCTTGCAAATGACTCTTCATAACTACTCTTTTTAGAAAGAGAAATGTATTCAGTATTCAGGAAGTCTTAGGATACAATTGTTGATCCATGCCCTGGCTCTCCCACCTGCTCCAACTAGACAGGATAGCTTGAGAATTTAAACACATCAAGAGCAATTTTTACCCTGACTTAACAAAAAAGTCCATCAGTTCATTTGATACCTTTTTATGGAACAAAATAATGTAGAAGTCAGTTTTGTGTTCTATTTACTTTCTGGATTCCTCTTTAAAATGGTATATGTTTTTTCTAGCACATGATTTGGGAGCTATACTTTATGACATGGATGAATCTGCATTGAGCCTTGGCACAATAGATGTTTCTTACCTGCCAAATTCATCAGAATACAGCCTTGGTCGATGCAAACACACAAGTGAGGAATTGGTAAGTTTAAGGAAAGAGCTAAATGCATTCAACTAAAAATATGTAATTCAGTATTATTTATGAAGACAGAAACACTGACAGTAATAGAATATAAAAATGGAGACTAATAGCTACAGAAACTAATTATTAGAAGTTATGTTTATGAAGTCTAATAATTAACATTTTTTATGATGTTATGGAAAGAAAAGTTTAATAATTTAAATACAGTGATTATGTTAAAAAGCAAAACACTTTTGCCTAGGGAAAACCCTAGGAGTTATTTTGGGTAGTGTAATTAAAAAGATTTGTTTTTTCTTTCTCTTGGTATCTACTTTCCATAAGTTGTATGTAATAAGCAAGAATATTATAACAAATAAACCTTAAAAAACTAAAAACAGGAAATTTTAATATAAATCCAATATAAAAGCCTGCATTTTGTTTTATTATTTTCTTTATTTTAATGTAACATGGTATATTTTAAATATAATATCAAACAATATATGCCTTATATAAAATGTTTTCTTTGGGTTACTCTTAAGAATGTTATACTTTGAAGCTGGGCATGGTGGTGCACACCTGTAATCCCAGCTATCTGGGAGACTGAGGCAGAAAGATTCCAAATTTGCATTCTACCTCAGCTATTTATTGGGACAGTGTCTCAGAGTAAAAAATGGGGTCTGGGGCTGGGCGCAGTGGCACATGCCTGTAATCCCAGCACTTTGGAAGGCTGAGACAGGAGAATCACGAGTTCAAAGCCAGCCTCAGCAATGGTGAGGCACTAAGCAACTCATTGAGACCCTGTCTCTACATAAAACACAAAATAGGGCTGGGGATGTGGCTCAGTGGTGGAGTACCCTGAGTTCAATCCCCAGTACCAAAAATAAAATAAAAAAGTTATATGGTGAGATTTGAGCAAATAATGAACTCAAAGAGAAAAAGTTGAATAGTAGAGTAGGGTTTGACCCTAATTGAGCAATCTAGCTATCATTTAAATTTCAGGCATTAAACTCTCTTGATAAATAAAGAAATGTTTTTAAGTTTTCCTTGCTTTTAATTTAAAGTAAAATGTTCTAAACCATAAAACAACTTGCTCACGATGTCAGGCCTCAGGTTTTAGTGTGGGAGGAAGGTGATCGTCAGCCTAGGGATGCAGGAGTTTGGTTTGTCTGTCCTGTTGTCAGAAGCTACTTTTTTGGCGCTGGGGTTTGAACCCAGGGTGCTTTGCCACTGAGCTACATCCCCAGTCCTTTTTATTTTTTGTTTTGGGACCTCGCAAAGGTGCCCCAGGCTGGCCACAAACTTGCAGTCCTCCTACTTCAGCCTCCTGAGCTGCTGAGATTACAGGTGTGCACTGCCACACCTGGCCAGAAATCCCTTTGACCTTCTACAACTTTGTATTTTTTTTTTAAACATTTTTTTAGTTGTAGATGAACACAATATCTTTATTTATTTTATGTGGTGCTGAGGATCGAACTCAGTGCCTCGCACATGCTAGGCAAGTGCTCAACCACTGAGCCATAACCCCAGCCCCCACAACTTTGTATTTTTGAGGTATATTTTTCAAAATTTTTATTATGGATGTCAATTATATATTTTTTAATTTTAAATTATTAAGTGACATAGTAAATATGCACATTCATAGGATATAGTATAGTATTTCAACACACATGTACCTGTTAACCAGCCTTTCTTTACCATCCTGGTAACCACTGTTGTACTTTCTGCTTCTGTGAGATCAGCTCTTTTCTTTCTTTCTTTCTTTTTTTTAATATATTTTTAGTTGTAGATGGACACAATACCTTTATTTATTTATTTGTTTTTTTATGTGGTGCTGAGGATCAAACCCAGTGTCACATGAGTGCGAGGCAAGCATTCCACCACTGAGCTACAAACCCAGCCTGAGATGAGCTCTTTTAGCTTGCACATATAAGTGAGAACATGCAGTATTGTCTTTTTATGCCTGGCTCATTTCACTTAACATAATGTCCTCCAGGCTTATCCAGGTTGCTGAAAGTGGCAGGATTTCATTCTTTTTAATGGCTGCATAATATATCTGTGTGTGTGTATTCCATGTTTTTTTTTTTATCATTCATCCATTGATGGACCTCCTAGCTTAGTTTTTAAGCTTTTAGATGCTGCATTTGAGTATGCAGTGATTGTCAGCAGCTGTTACTGTTCTTAAGTAATCAACAACTTTTGCTTATGTGCCAAACTTTTTTTCAAGTATTAATCCTAGAAGGGAATACCGTAAATGAAAATCGCTGTGTAAGACACAGTTATACTACCAAGAGAGAATATGTCATAATTTTCTCTTCTCACTGAAATATCTTAGTTTAAGAGATTAAGTAGGCAAGTATAGTTCTCTTGCCACTTAGACACTATTTTTCCTTAATATTTATTAGGGTGAGTGTGGCTTTAGACCTACTGTCTTCAGATCTGCAACCTTAAAATGGAAAGAAAGCCTTATGAGCCGGAAAAGGCCTTTTGTTGGAAGATGTTGTTATTCCTGTACTCCCCAGAGCTGGGTAAGTACATTCTACTTGTTGGCCTTTAATAAATAGTGTGAAATTTGTGAGTTTTCCAACTTTATGTGAATTTTTATTGTTTGGTTTTAATGGACCTAACTCATTTTTAGAACTGAGACCCCTCTTTTTTTTGGTATTGGAGATTGAACTCAGGGTTACTCAACCACTGAGACACATCCTCAGCCTTATTTTTTGTTTTATGTAGAGACAGGGTCTCACTGAGTTACTTAGCGCCTTTCAGTTGCTGACGCTGGTTTTGAACTTGCGATTCTCCTGTCTCAGCCTCCCAAAGTGCTGGGATTATATGCATGCACCACTGTGCCTGGCTCTGCGACCCATTTTTATAAACAAAATATTATATCTTAAAAATATTAAGTTGACTTAATTTTTTTTTCAATTATTTATTTTATAAATATTGGTCCTATAGTTAATCTATGCACTGTTCTGGTTCTTTTGACTTTTTAATATAATTTTAGGGGGAAACTAGATCTCACTGGAACTCTTTCAGGGAGTTGGTAGGAGCATTGATATACCTTCCAGTTATTGAACTTTATGACAACATTAAAATTCTAGCAAGATGGGAGAGACATAATGGGACAGAACCAGAAGTTGAAGCTTTGCTCCTGGCTTTGGCTAAGTTTCTATTTCTGAGAGCTGTACGTTGGTTTTATGATACTTGCAGTCATTAAACTGTTAGGATGAAGATTCAAGAGTATACTTGGCTTTGTTGTTTGTATTTTGGTGGGAAAAAAAAAAGCAAGCTAGGCAGTATCTTCCACGTCCTGGTGTAGTATTTGAGAAGCAGAGACTGGGTAAAAGGTTGAGAAGGGTGAGCTAGCCCGGGAATGCAGGTCTCATGTTACCGTGCACTGAGACAGTAGAGTCACCTTTTAGAAGGTGTATCTGGATGGTAAGTTCTCCCTTGCACGGGTCAGTGGAAATTTTGCCACTTAAGTGCCTGCCATTTGTAGAGGTTGCTTATAACCTGTGTGAATAGCAAACTGTGCTCTGTGAATTTGCTCAGGGTTGGCTTGGCACAAGGTAGAATCCTGAGTCTTGTATAAAGAGATTTACCAACACTGGACTGGTTTGTGTGGGCACAGGCAGTTCACATTAAATGTTCAGGTCTGTTCAAGAATGTCTTCTTATAAATATCGCTGCTTCTCAACCAAGTGCCTTGTTGCAAGAATTCGGTAGAATTAAAGGCTCATGGAAATTTCTAGTCTAGGAGTTGTTTAGAATTCCCAAGAGCCATTCATGGACCCTGTGGTGTGGTGGTTAAAACCTCAGCAGTGTTGGCACATAGTAGGTACTCAGAACAGAGCATAAGAAACTACTTGGCGGTTAGTGATGGTCTAGAGTGGGTAGATGGAAAGAGTGTATGGGTAATTGATTTTTGCTGAATTGATGGAGTTGAACTTGATCTTGAATTTCATTCTTGGCATGTTCATTTAATAAAATAATTTGTTTGAAAACTTTTATATTCCAGTTTGTATTTTTTTAATTTTATGATATTTGCTATCTTTTCTATGAAATCCTGTTTTCCCTGTTTTGGGTACCGGGGATTGAACTCAGGGGCACTTGATCACTGAGCCACATCCCCAGCCCTATTTTGTATTTTATTTAGAGACAGGGTCTCACTGAGTTGCTTAGCACTTTGCCATTGCTGAGGCTGCCTTTGAACTTGTGATCCTTCTGCCTCAGACTCCTGAGCCACTGGGATTACAGGCCTGTGCCACCGTGCCTGGCCCTTGTTTTCCTTTTCTTTAAAGAGATTTCACTTAAACATTTTTTACATAATTGGTTGCATGTATGTCATGTTGTTTTAGCATTTATTTGTGGCACATTTACCTTTTTGCCCACATTGGTACAAATACAGACTTCATCTTTTCAACAGAGCTATCTTTGGATTATCTTTCAGAAGCACCTGTACAGAGGGTGACCTGTATATGTGCATTTTCTCATTAAGTGACTGTCATTTTAGGGGACCATATTCTTTAGAACAAGATCTAAGATGGAATCCTAAGCTACCACTAGTCTTAATTTTCCAACTTATAAAAGGGGTAATAATTGTTATGTGTTGGGAGATTTAGTAATCTAATGATTCCTGCATGGTACTTAGCATGGTATTTTTATATTTTGGGAACACTGAAATCCTGACTTCCCTATGGAGTGACTTACACTATCTGTAACTAGCTCTTTTTTGGGATGGAGGTGAGGAGTGGGACAGGTAGGGAAGAGGCACTATTTTCTTTGGTTTTAAAGTGTTAAAAATAAATACTTTACTTGACTTTCTTTGAAGGCTAGAGTACTTTTCAATAAAACAAATTTTCTTTTCTGAAGCAATACCTAATTTTATGCTTGAATTTTAAAATTCTTTAAAAACTAGTACTTTGAGCTTTTCACTGTTAATACAGTTGTGTATTTATGACTATATTTATTTTGTTTTATACAGGAAAAATTTTTCAACCCCAGTATTCCGTCTTTGGGTTTGCGGAATGTTATTTATATTAATGAAACTCACACAAGGTAAAAAGAAATCTCTCATACTGCTAATGAATCTCAAGAGAAAAACTCCATAATATCCATGAACATAATTTTAGGTGAATTTATATTTTCAAGAGTGAATTGAATATAAGGTTTTTTTGTTTGTTTGCTGTTTGGTACTGGGGATTGAACTGATTGGTGCTTTACCACTGAGGTTTATTGCCAGCCCTTTTTATTTTTTATTTTGAGACAGGGTCTCATTAAGTTGCTGAAGGTCTTGCTAAATTGCTGAGGCTGGATTTGAACTTAATCTTCCTTCCTCAGCTTCCCAAGTTGCTAGGATTACAGGCATGTGTCACCATGCCCAACAAACGAACTCTTGTTTTATTTTTGTTTTGGTCTTAGGAATTGATCCGCAGCTCTTTTAATTTTTGAGACAGGGTCTCGTGCTTAGGGCCTCACTAAGTTGCTGAGGCTGGTCTCAAATTTGCAATCCTCCTACCTCAGCCTCCTGAGTCACTGGAATTATAGGCATGCACCACTGCACCTACCAACAGATGAGCTTTTGACACAGAGGCTTTATTTAAAATTCAGAAGCAGGATAGCCACCAGAAAGAGAGAGACCACTATTAATTGTTGCTGTATTTTCGAGTACCTCCATGGGCGTGTGATTTTCCCTTCTAGTGTTCTTTAACTTATTATTATACTAATTTTTGCCTAGGAAGTGTGCCAAAATGTGAGAAATATTTGGGAAGAGGTATAGGTTGGCTGTTTTATCTGTTGTGACTATGTAATATTTCAAAAAAGTATGAATTATTAAAATATGCCAATCTGTAGAGTATTAGAAGATACTTTTCTCAATTGAGCAAATCTTTTTTGATTTATTTACCTAAGATATTTCTTAGAATTCTTACTTTCAAATTCTAGGTACATGGGGACAGGCTACAGAGTGCCACAGAGAGAGAAAAAGGTCTTTGTTTTCTATGAATCCAGGTTGGAGAAGAAGGAAGGAGTGTTGGAAGGTTAGCAAATGTCTGAGGCAAGAGAGGGAGTAGCCAAAAAAACCACAAACCAACAACAACAAAAAACTAGCAGTTCTTGCAATTCTAAGAGTAGCCACTGAATTAGGTAAGAAATAGGCTCAGGCTGGGTGCAGTGGTGCACGCCTGTAATCCCAGTGGCTCAGGAGGATTGTGAGTTCAAAGCTAGCCTCAGCAACTGCGAGGCGCTAAGGTAACTCAGTGAGACCCTGTCTCTAAATAAAATACAAAATAGGGCTGAGGATGTGGCTCAGTGGTTGAGTGCCCCTGAGTCCAATCCCTGGTACCAAAAAAAAAAAAAAAGAAGTAGGCTCAGCTGACGAGAAATGCTGAAATTCTATGAAAAATTAATGCAAAAAGTTAAATACTTACATTTGAAGCCTTTCTGACGTTACTCTTTAGAATTAGATGATGACATCATACATGAGAATAATACCTGCATATATGTTAAAGCTTTTTTCCTTAATAGAACTAAAGCCAAAGTACATACATGTATTTTTCCCATTCATAGCTACTGTTTTTTCTCTCTTTTTAATTTATATTTATAGGAGAGAGGAGAGACTGGTCCATTGAAGCATTTGTTTTTCTTGGTTAGGAGTCTAAGAAGAAGGGTAGATTATTTTCTTCTTGATGTAAATAGACATTGTACATATAAAGACAAAAGGTTTGTTTGTTGCCCTCATTTGGAAGCAGTTGAGAAAATAGCATTGGCTATATTGATTTGGCAATATGAAACTATTCAGTGTAATAAGCTTCCTATATATATTTTTAGTTAGTGTTATATGATAAATCATACCTGTCTTTACACACACATACACACACACACACAAACACAAACTTGTGCACACCTACATATATGCACTTGCTTACACACATATAATATTTCCAGTCAATTGGAAATGAAATTCATTGAGACTCTATATTCCAATGATAATTCTGAAAATGCCCACCTGAAAGAAGACTTCAGAATGAACACTAAAAGTATTGACCTACATTTTCAGAAGATTGAGACAAGATTAAAAAAAAAAAAAAAAAAGAGGCATGAAGGAGAGAAGTAACAGTGATTGATAAACACTTTTCTTCCAAATTATTTTTCCTCAATTGAGGGCTTTTGGTTCTTTTTAGAGTAAATGAATTCATATTTGAATTCTTTTGTATATGTCATTGTGGAGGAAATGATAATGCAGCATTGTATGATCATCACAAATAGTTTCAAATCATTAATGATGAAGACACGCAGCATGCTTATTCTGAATTTCATGTCCCCCATCCCCTCATCTCTGTTGATCTCTAAGTACCTCATAGTTACTGTCATTGACCAGAATCTGCTCTGTCTCTCGGGTATGTGGAATATGAGTACAATATTAAGGTCTAGGTTAGTTATACTTGACTTCTCACATCCAATCAGCTTTGTTAATTCAGTTTGAGAGTCAGCGATTATCTTAGAAGAAGTATTGTAATGATTAAAAAAAGACTTCCAAATTTTTCTTTTTATAGTCCATAGATAAAACTATAGATTACCTGACTATATCTACATACAATAGCTTATATATATTGCATTCAATGTATTTGCCATTTTAGTGGTATTAATAAAGTCATATTTTCTTTGTTTTTGTATAGGGATTATTATTCTGCAAAGTAAGACTATTCAAGCATTAATACATTAAGGAAAAAGTGCTACAGGAGAACCCTACATCTAAGGAATAGGAGACATTAGGCTTTGTTTTTATGGGAGAAAAACCACTTAATAGCTTAAATATTCTAGAGTATTCTTCTTCTAAATGGCGTTTGCATTGCAGGCACCGAGGATGGCTTGCAAGACGTCTTTCTTATGTCCTTTTTGTTCAAGAGCGGGATGTCCATAAGGGCATGTTTGCTACCAATGTGGCTGAAAATGTACTGAACAGCAGCAGGTGAGGGTGGGGACACTCTTGTCAAGGTGGGGAGAGTCAGGGGTGTTTGTTGGAGTGGGAGTGGGGAGGTAGGTCTCTTTAGTAACCCTTGATTTCTCTAGGACTTTGTCTTGAGAAGTGTTTGTGTTTTTAAACTTTAAATGTTAAGGAAACTGAGGACAGATGGGAGAATGGATGGCTTCAGTGAATGGTGCCATGCAGGAAGAGCAGTCTTGTTTTAAGGATTAATGCATAATGAGCTTCCATTATGTGCAAGGCAGGTCATGAGTCACAGACTGGGGTGACTTAAGGGGTTCAGAGATGCCAGTGTTTCCAGGACTGTTTTCTGTAATGTGAATGTCAGGGACTTGTTTTATAGCCCAAAGAGAAGTGAGTTTGATATTTTTGTCAAACAGTTATTGAGCACATAGGTGTGAATTCTTGGAGTGGAAAGTCAGTGTTAGGAATCTTAAGGGAGGGGCTGGGGTTGTAGCTCAGAGGTAGAGTGCTTGCCTAGCATATGTGAGGAAAGGGGTTTGATTCTCAGTACTGCATGTAACTAACTAACTAAATAAAAGTCCATCGACAATTTAAAAAAAAAAGAAATCTTAAGAGCCTAAGAGACCATCTTTGTTCTCAGAGGAGGTTGTAAATAGGGAAAGCTGCCTCAGACCCAGATGGAATTTGGAGGAGGGGCAGGGCAGACTTTCCCTCTGTTCTCCAAAGGCTCCCTGGAACAGACTGACCATAACTAACAGGAAAAAAAGGCATGTAAGTTTATTAATATGCATTGGGCTTCACAGGAGGGCTATTGCCCAATAACCCAGTGAGACTGAGAAGCTTACATCCTTCTTTGTGGGGAGAGAGAAGGGATATAGGCAATTTTGAGTACAGTAAATGACATTTAGGGGATTGTAAGTAAATCTGGAGAATAGGCAGCTTGGGACAAACTGCCTTGGGGCTCTGGGAAGTTAGGTGTGGGACAGAACTTCACTGGGAACAGAGTGTCTTATGCAGATAGCAGGACACACAGGTGACCTGTGGGAGCTACCCTCAAAAGAACGGATGAAAAGTCTGGACGTGGTGAGGACTCTCTGTGTTGATGAAAGTGCTTGTTTTTCCTGGTTATTCAGTGAGATTCTGGGGGGAGGTTTTAAGACCGTTGAATTTCTTTTGGAAAAGGTTTCTTTGGTGCTTCTCGGCCTTTGGCTAAGATCAAGTCTAGAAGTTTCTTCAGTCAAATAAGGGAATTCTAGAAAACTCCTCCCTGTAATTGGATCAGGAAGAAACAGAAAATTAGGAAGTACTTGTTTCTGAAGCACCTTTTAGGGACTTCTAATTGATTTTAATTGTTCAGCATGCCAAAACCATACTTTGGGGTATGATTTTCTGAACCCCATCAGGGGAAATACATGTTCTGGAATATGGGAGTTTGGGTGAGGGTCATACTGTTCCATCTCATTGAGGTGGCCCATTGTAGAGATCCAGCTGAATTTGGAGAGCAGGAAATGGGGTGGGTTGAAGGGTTGCTTAGAATTCCCAAGAGCCATTCATGGACCCTGTGGTGTGGTGGTTAAAACCTCAACAGTGTTGGCACATAGTAGGTACTCAAGAACTACTAATTGGTTGTATGAGGAAGTGGTTGATAATAGTGATATAATAGACACATTATTTCCTGTGAAGACATTCCTGACCAGATGCAAAAGATGCTATTTAAGGAATAAATAGACGGGCTGTGTTGGGTCCTTCAAATTGGTCTTTTCATATTAATGAATTATGAGACTATTTGGAGTTTCTCCATATTCCATTAGTCTAAACTCAATAGCAATGGTAGGAGAAAACACAATTATTTGAAACTCTGTTGGATTATTATGTTTTCTAGTTAAAAACTTCATGTTTGTTTCATTCCATTTGTTTTGATTAGTGACTGGGATAGTAGAAATGGTTTAAGGAGGTTTAACCTCATGTTTTCTCCCCTGTCATGTGAAGGATTTATAAAACTGGATTAAACTTTTCCTTTTACCTCACATTTTATTGCTCAGTGCTCAGATCTTGACCTATGCCTTTTAAAAATTATTAGATTGATTTGAAAAAAACATTTATAAATACTTGTCTTTCTCTTGATACCTCTCAGAGTTTTACGTATGGTTCTACTAATGGAGTGCCAATATAAGTCAATAGTAAATTAGAATTTTGAAAGAAAAATCACACATTACTTTGGCAGTGTTTTTTGTGGACCTTTGAATTGTATGCCTAAAGGGATAAAATTCCTTTTTCTTTTCTTTTTTTTTTTTTGCTAGAGCCTAACTTTTGTCCCTCACACCAAAACTGGAATATCAGAATGTGCAGTTGTCACCCATTGACTGTGAAGTGAATTCTTAGCCATATTCCTCAGAGATTCATTGATGTAGCAGTATAATATCCTTCATTTTTAACTTGAGCATATTCTAGCTTGAGCTTTTTCTCTCATGTTACCGTGGGTTTTGTGATTCATGGCTGTAGTTCAGACAGTATGGAATGTGTAATGTAATGCAATGTAATACCAATTACACTGTCTCTTTCCATTTTCAAATCAGAGTACAAGAGGCCATTGCCGAAGTGGCTGCTGAATTAAACCCTGATGGTTCTGCTCAGCAGCAGACCAGAGCGATCCATAAAGTGAAAAAGAAAGCCAAAAAGATCCTTCAAGAAATGGTTGCCACTGTCTCACCTGGGATGATCAGGTATTAACAGTTGAGGCAAAAACTTTTACCCAGAGCCAGCCTGTTTGAGCAAATAGGACTGAACCGTTGGATTTTCCTATCCTAGCACAGTGCTGATTGAGCACAAGATATTTTAATGTATTTTGACATTAAGTCCAACTCTTCTTTCTATTCTTATTCAGCTTCTGTGGGAAATAGCACTGTGGTAGGCTTCAGGGTGCCTTAAAGTCTGCTGATTGATAGCAGCCATTGCAGTACTGCTGACACCTGTTGTCCTTGACTGCTTGTGAGTCAGGTCTGACATCCGTGTCTCAAGTGGTTTGTGTGCATCAGAGGGACCATTGTGCTCACTGAATATTAGCTTGGTCATTTTACCTTTGAAGTATGCAGTGTTATTAGAGTGAAATGTGATTTTTAGTTCATAATAAATAAATTACTTCTCTAATGTTTTTAAAGTTAGCTCACTAGTTCTGCAATTCAGATACACAGGTGTGCACATAAAGTCATTTACAAGTACTCATATATAAGGTTATAGTTCAGAAACCAAAGTTGAAAAATGTCAGCTATAATCATATTTATATTCGTATATAAATGTATGCATATAGATTTACATTTTTGTTCTTTCAGACTTACTGGGTGGGTGCTGCTAAAGCTGTTCAATAGCTTCTTTTGGAACATTCAGATTCACAAGGGTCAACTTGAGATGGTTAAAGCTGCAGCTGAGGTAAGAATTTCTGTGTATCTGTTATTCTGCTTTCCTCATTTCTAGGTGATTTTAGAGTTCGTTGGGAAATACTCTTGTATAGTATTGTGCAGTTCAACCCATTTGGAAGGTTTCCCTTTTGTGATAACTGAATAGTGGCTGTGTATTTTGGTGGATGTGGGGTAAAGGAGGACCTACCAGCATACATGGGGTTCCTTTGTAAATTACCTTGCAATAATCCTAAAAATGAAGTAGGACAGTCCCTATTTTCTAATAAGGAAATAGATAGAAATTGTCCCAAGTCACAGATAGTGATTTTCTTTAGGATTTCAAACCAAGCCTGACTCCAGAAACCCGTGTTCTTTTTACATGCTTAGGGCTGCCTCTCAGAAGAGGTATAGGTTCAACTTACTGTGCCGCTCCTTCCCCAGCTCATTTCTGTTGTTATAGTTGTTCTTCTATTTAGTATGTCAGTATTAACTTAAAAGAAGTTCATGTTATTGGAAAATCTTTTTAAAGAGTGAGTCGCTGATTAGCCAGTGTTTGAGTGCCTCTAACCAAATATGCAGTTGCAAAGTGTAATTGAATTTACATTTTAATTTTAAATTTGACTTTTTTTTTCTCTATTAGATGAATTTGCCGCTTATATTTCTACCAGTCCATAGATCCCATATTGACTATCTGCTGCTCACTTTCATTCTCTTCTGCCATAACATCAAAGCACCATACATTGCTTCGGGCAATAATCTCAACATCCCAATCTTTAGGTAAGTTCAGCTTCATCTGAAATTTAAGTTATGCAGAAGATTGCTTTGAATTTTTGGGGTTTTTTTTTTTTTGTATACCTTTTGATTCCTCTTTAGATGATATTAGCCTTTTTCTTTTATAATTATGAAAGCAGTGCTTGTTTATTGTGGAGAATTTGGGTAGTACAACAAAGCATTATGATTATCACCATTGTTTATGTATTTTTTTATGGAAGACTTGTGAATAGCTAAACTTGATGGGCAATATTTATCAAGTGCATAAGAGGCAATTAGAAAGGTAAGAGAGTAGACTGTCCCAGGCTTGGCAGTAGGGAGGTGAAGTGGTGGTATAAAGGTAAATAAGAACAACCATACCTGAGACTTTGACTTCACAGAACAAGAAACATGTAGAAGGTACAACACAACGTGAAAGGTATTATGTAGAGGTTTTCAGGAAAATGGAGTGCATCCCATGCAGAGGAAACTGCTGTGCAAAGGCAGAGAGAATCAAGAGCCTGGTGTGGTGGAGAAGTGATGAGCGGTTAGGGGAGGTGAGAACAGAGGATGTTTGCAGGAGGGTCAGGCTGGAGCTGGTAGCTGCATAGTCGGTGAGAGCTAGATCCACGCAGGTTCCAAGACAAGAGTCCATTATGAACCTTGGAAATGACATGTTCGAATTTCATTTTGAAAGATCATTCTGAAGTAGAAGATGTTGTAATAGTTAGGCAAAAGGTAATGAGGGCTTGAAAGCATAGCCATGCTCTCGGAACGGAGGGCATAGATTTGCAGAGTATTCAGTAAGTTGAATTTACAAAGCTCAATGCTGCTTCAGATTTAGGGCTCAGTAGAGGGGAAGAAGCCGGGAGGGGAGACTTCCGGGTGTTTTCCGCATAGGAAACTGGACAGATAGTGGGTTTAAACACACATGAGGAATTGGTGAGGAGTAGGTTGGGCTGGTTTGAGAAACTGAACTTTTAAACTTTAAGCAAAGTATCTCTAAGGTCACCTCTATGAGAAGAGGGTGGGTAAGAAGAGGATAAATTTGGAGAGAAACTGGATAGGCAGTGGACTGGCAGGTTTTGCAGGTAGAGCCCCAAAGATAGCATTCGTTACCTTTGTGTGCTGTGAAGTCTAGACTTCAGCCCCACATCAAGGAGCTCCTTCCTAACCTCATGGCTGAGTGTTCTGTAGGTTTCGGGTTCGGAGCTGTGCTAGTTTCCCAATGGGAAAATATCTGAGAAAATCAACTTAAAGGAAGAAAGATTTATTTTGGCTTACAGTTTCATAGGTTTAATTCCATGGTCATGTGGCTCCATTTTTTTTCTGGGCTTGTGGTGAGGGAGTACTTCATAGTGTAAATGTATGATGGAGGAGAGCTGCTTACCTTGTGGCAGCCAGAAAGCAAAAGAGAGAGAGAGAGGAAGGATCTGGGGACATAATGAAGTCTTTAAGGGCACACTCCCTAGGACCTACTTTCTGTCACCAGACCCACCTCCTTGTAGTGCTGTCACCTGAGGAATAGGCTTTACCTTGAGCATTTAGGGGAATTTAATATCTAAGTCATGGCAGTGTCTATGTGATCAGCAGAGGAGGAGCCATTCACTAATGGTATTTATCCAGCTGTACTTTAGGCAAAACGTGAATGAGACACATGTAATTACCATGAAAGCAGACACACGGACAGCTATAATATAGTGTGAGAGGACCGTACAGGGCAGATGTGGTTCCTGAGGATTAGAATATCTATGCTGACTCTCCAGAGCACTGCTTCCCAGCATCAGGGAACCTGGGAAGTTGAATTGGAAAGTCATCAGAGGTGCTGGAAGCCAGTCTCAGAGTGAAAAGGATTATGCCACTGGGCCTCTAGAGAAGCCTTGCCCCTTGTAATCAGAAGAGCTCACATGCTCATGCCTGCTGTGTCTGGTTCTCAACTAGGATCTTTGAAATTGCTTAATAAATACTTACCCTTTCTCACAAATGAAGTTCACGAACTTGATGCCAGTCATTGCCTAGCCCATGCTTCCTGCACACGTAGCCTGGCCTGTTCATGTGCAGCTTGCTTTTGTTGCATTCTTGTCTACACAGTCACAAAGCACTTCACAGGGTGCATTATTTTTGTGAATGGCTCATCTCATTCATTATGAATTTATTGTGCAAAGCTTTAATTTCAAAGAGTGATACTAAGCTTTGGCAACATCTTACCTTGGCCTTCTAGTACTAACTGTGGAGGATAACACAAATACAAATAACATTTAATATAGTATCACTCTGTTTAGATGAATGTTTCTTTTATAGTAGCATTGCTCTATTTGAAAAGACTAGGAAGAGGCTGTGAGCTCTGAAAATTTCAACTTCACGTCAGAATTCATCAATTTGTAGAAAGACATGGGGCTGTGAATAGAATTGTTTTATTCTTGTGTTTGTGTAAATGAAGTCAATTTTTGTTTCATGTTTTATAAAGGTGATTATACTCAGTTCAGTTTAATAAAATTATCCTTGTCTCAAGGGAACCTGTTTAAGCAATAATTACTTGAGAACATTTTCCCCAAGGGGCTATGTTCATTTTGTGAATTTTCATAAATTTGCCATGGACAAGGGTCATTGTCTTGAGACCCTGGACAGAATATTAAAATTTAGAAGTGTCCCAGAATCCTCTTAAAATCTGTGCCATCATCTTTGCAAGGTGGTATATCATGGAGTTCCTTTTGGTTTGTAACCAGCGTAACAGAGCTTCATTACATGCAGTCTGCAGGCTGGTGAGTTACGTAAATGGTGAAATGTGTCAGTAATGTGGGAGGCGAAAGACTGCCTTTATCCTGCCTGGTCAGCACTCATGGTGTGTGTGGCTGACATCAGATTGCAAATGTTTTGAAGTAACTTGGAATTGGAGTTTTCTTTTTATAGTTTTCCTTATAAGTAATTCATGCACTCTTGAATTTATAGTACCTTGATCCACAAACTTGGGGGCTTTTTCATACGACGGAGGCTGGATGAAACACCAGATGGACGGAAAGATATTCTCTACAGAGCTTTGTTGCATGGGGTGTGTATGATCCGTAATTATCCTT